>APFE030761096.1:0-25714 GCA_000404065.3 Pinus taeda | reverse complement strand
TTTTTTTCTAACATTTTTTATTTATTTTTTGTCTCATATATATGTATATTATTACATTTATTCTTTTAAATAATCATCATTTTAATCTTAATTTCACTAGTTTTTAATTTCTTTTTGTTAATTCCCAGATGTGGGTGTCTAGTTTGTCGAGGTGTACGAAGGTGGCATGGAGGGTGGGTGCGTGGCTTATCGCCATCGCCATCCTGCCTCTCATGAAGTATGAGTTAATTTTTCCCGAAAACAACTTCAATGCTGCATTAACGCAACTCCTTCCCGCTCTCCATTATGCAAGTTTATGTGCGATGGTGCTCTGCTCGATTTTCAATCTTGTTCCTCCCCTACACTCATGCCAGTCTAGCGCTACTAAAGCTCCTTACTCTCGAGACAGCCCAGTGCATTGTCTGGCTCTAGAATGCAGTGCTGATTCTTCATTGTGTTTTCATGCTTCAAATAGTCTGTCTTGCAACCTCCTCTGTCGTTTCCTCTCAGTCTTTCCCTCTGTTGTTTGTTCCACTTCTCCAACACATCTCAACATGCCTAGAGTGCACTCAAGCATGAGCTGCAAAAGAGGTAGCTCCCAATGCCGTGTCACCCGGCAGCCTTCCTCCACAACCTTAGACCCTTCGTCTGAAGCCTTGGACTTTTTCTTTGACAATTAGCCAATGACCAGAAGTGGATGTGGCTGGGGACGAGGGCAGCTTAACATAGAAGCGCGCTCACATCATTCCCAATCTCATACGACTCGCTTTAATTTCCCCTGCACACTAAGAAATTCCTCCTTCATAGCGTCAATCACTGTTGAGCTGTGTGAGGATACTGTTGGTTTGGGTGCTATTACTCCAGGGTTTTCTCTAGAGCTGAGGACAAAAGACAAGAATGAAAACTTGCAGATTGCAAATATGCAGAGCAAGGACCGAAGTGACTTTGCAACCTAGGGTACAACCATCCAAGCCGGTCCGAGCGCTCCTACAGGTGGTGGTTCCTCAAGCAAAGAGGGCCATCCCTCTGATTTTGAAGATCCCTACCAATTTGGGTGCCGCATTGTTGAAGAATCACCTACAACCTCTCATGAAGATTAAACAAGTCTATGCCTGCTGGTTTTATTTCACTGTTGTAAGAAGACACTCAATTCCTTCTAGTTTTACAGTCATTTCATGTTTTATAGTTCTCGAGATCCGATCTTTTTCCAATTTTGACTTGCTCATTTCCCCTGCGTGGGTGGCATTCTCCTATCTTTTGGTCACAGTCTTGGATCATTCTACTTATGGGTTAGATTCTAGTTCTATAAGGTTTGCACTGTACTGAATATTTGAATGGGCCCAATCAATCTGTCCTAGTCTAGATATGTCTTTGGTCAGTGTTCAGTTACAGTCTCTAGATAAATCAAGACTTTAAGCAAGTCATTAACCAAGTCTTTTTGGTCAGTTTTCAAGTGAGATTTTGTAAGCATGTCGCTTCACTGTGCTAGAAATCTTGAGGCCTCTGCCTCTCTGTAATTATATTTATGTATCAATATATGGAGTAGAAGTAAAATCAAGAACAAAAATATAATATATATATATATATATATATCAGATATAGATATAGATATAGATATATATTTGTTAATTTTAACAAATTTTTTTTTTAATCCTAGTTTGCCTTTTTAAGTTTTCAATTTTTTTAGATTTTTGGTTAATGTTTTTTTAATTTTTCTATTTCCTTAATTTATTGTTTTTTTTTAATGTTTTTTTCACTTTTCACCAATTTTTTTTTCTCGTACAATATTGTTTTCATTTTTAAAAATATGTTTTTTACTATTTATTTTTTTATAAAATTTGTAATTTTTTTCTAGCTTTTTAATTCTTATCTTTTATAGGTTAAGTTTCATTTTTTTTTTTTTTCAATTCTTATGATTGATTTTTTTTTGAAGTGTTTGATTTTTTTTTTTTTTTTTTTTTATGTTTTTGTTTTTTAGTTTAATTATATTTAGTTTGTTATTTTTTTTTTTACTTTTTTTTTTTGTTTTGCATTTTCATTGTTTTGTAATTTTTTAATTTTATTTTTTTAATTTTATTTTAATTTCTTTTGTTAATCATGTTTTCATTATTTCTTTGAAATTTTAATGTTTTTCAGGGTCATGATAAAATATTTTACACTATTATTTCGAAATGTTGAAATTTTACTCTTGAAAAAAAATTTGTTATCCCAGCATCAACACTTTCGTTTTGAGGGTGTTTTATGCACAAAATTTACCATTGAAAAAAAAAATGGTATTCAAACATCAACACTTCGTTTTGAGGGTGTTTTTTAGACAATTTTTGCACAAAAAAATGGTTTTCACTGCCATTTTTAAAACATGTTGAAAATTTACCCTATAAAAAAAAGGTGTTATTCTAGCATCAACACTTTTCATTTTTAGCACTGTTGTTGATGTTTTTTTAGGGGTATTTGGCCGGAGTTCCCATTTTGAGTTTGTAGTTCCCGTTTCAAAGTTTACATTGATTAGGTCACATGTTTGAGAGAGAATTTTGGATCATGAAAAAAGCCTAACTTCCCTTGATCATATATTCAAAAATATTACAAACCAAGATCTGAAATTTTTACAAGAAGTTCGCCACGATTTCAGATCCATGAGATAAAAATCCTAGCTTTTGAATCCTGGTAGAAAAACGTTATAGTGAAAATTAGAAGATGTCATGTTTGAAGGAGAAAAACCCTAGAATCCCAAGCTCTGATACCAAATGGTATGCAACTGTATAACCAAACTTCAAAATTATCATCTTTGAGGTAGAAACCTCCTTTACAATACACGAATTGAAAATTCTTTAGTGATTCTAATGACAAAACCCCCTTTCTATATATAGGAGTCTAAGGGGTCACAATATAATTACAGTCGACATAACAATAATAATGTAAGGGAACAACAATAACAATAGTGGGCTTCTATGGGGTACAATAATAAAAATAAGGGGACTACATGGGTATAACAATAAGAATAAGGGGGCTACTCTAACAATAACAATGAGGAAATACACTACTTTTAAAGGGACCTAAAATTAAAGTTTTCCAAAATAACACTAACATAATCTTATATGTACATGCCTAATATTTTGAGAGGATAGCTAACACAATAATTATATTCTCCTCTTGATGCAAATATATATATATATATATATAATATATATATATATAATATATATATATATATATATATATATATATAATCTTTGCATGAAATCTATCATCATGACTTAATTATTTTCATACAAGATCAATATAAATAGCTAAGCACAAAACAACATATTCTTTTCCAAAAAAACTAACACATTATCTATCTCTATATGTATATAAACTACTATTCTTATCGTACTCAGAAATCAAATAGCAACACTATGTTTTACTCTACTTTTTTAAATTTTATTTTTTGAATTTTTGCATAGTTTCCGAACATATGGAAATGAATCGTTTGAAACCAAAAGAGGTTTTTTTTTAGAGTGAGTTCATAAACAAAACCTCTCTATTTTTTACATAGGTGCTATGGTTTGAAACTTTCGAATGAATCTTTGCAACCCATTTTTCCACATTTAAATATTAAATAATTTCTTGTTTTAGTCATCAACTCTAGGAATAGTTTTTTAAAATTTGAAAACGAATTTTCCAAATTTGAAATAGCTTTTCTATCGAGAATAAACTCGTTTAAAATATATATTTTATTTTTTACATGTATATCACTTTCATTCAAGAAATTTGAACATATAATTATTCAAAAACACTCTCTCCTCTCTCTCGGCCTGCTTCTACATGTATTTGGTCATTAGTTATAATTTTCCATAGGCTTACGATGAGTAGAATTAAGTAGTTCAATATATTTTTTAAATCCTAACAACATTCCATAAATCACTCCACAAATAGTTTTTTTTTTAATTCTAAAATCACTGAATAAAACCATATTTTTCTAAAATCTTGAATCCCTAAATAAACCAGCCATAACTGTCTCATGAATTTTTAAAGTAGATTTTGCTTTATATACAAAATATCACCTATCCATATCCTTTCTAAATCAATCACTCGTTACCACTAAAACTCATAAAACATACCAAATTTGAATATACAATTTACTTACCTAGAAGAATGTAAATTCCTCTCAATATAAGAATTAAGAAATAATTCTTGTATTACTCTTGTAGTTAAGAATTAGAAAAATATTATTCTCATAATACTAATATAATAATTAATAATATCAAATTATTCAACAACACTCATTTTGTGAGAGATTTAGTATAGATTATGCCAGGGATATTACATACTCCCCTTCCTTGAAACAAAACCCTGCCATTGGTGTTCTTATCTCGTTGGAACTTTAACTTTTACTCATGATGTAACAATTTAAAAAACCCAAAAGTGAATCCTTCCCCTTCAAATTGTAGAATTTTATTTCCAAGCAATACTCATAAGAAAAACAATAATACTTTATCAATAAACATAATCATTTACAACTAAAAATATGAAATATCTACTCTCAACTATTTAGCCATTATTCTAGTGAATAGAAAAAAAATAGAATCACTATACTAACTTCCCATTACTCATGGAATTCATGGTCACTATATGCAATTTTTAATTTTTAATATAAGTGGTTTCTCAATTTTCATAAACACTCTAATAGTGGTTTGACAACCCAACAACAAGCACTTTGTAATGTCTAATCAACAAATTCAATCACATTAATTATAACATTTTCAATGAAATGAAATAATTTTAACTATCAATCTCTTATGGAATGTCAAGTGATATTTTAATCACAATACTTCGATAAGTACTTAGAAAGCACCTATCTTTCTAATCATAATAGTGATAAATCACTGCACCAAGTGCACAATATCTTAGGCCCCTCTAAATACATCCATACATTTCTTTTTAGAACTACTCAGAGAGCATGTAGCTCGCTAATTATAAAAAATGATCAGTAATTACATCAAGTCCATACTGCCTTAGCTCTTTTTAAACACATGCACAACTTTGGTAATACATTAGAGTAACTTACACTTTTTGTAATTCGTTTATGAGAAATAGGCTCCTTTCTTGTAAAGATGTACATAAAAAGGTTACAAAAATAGATATAAAGTTCATCTTTAATGCATCATTTATCTCATTAATTAATTTGTTCTATTGTGAGAACCATATCAAAAAAAATACGAAGGAAGTAAGAATGTTCCTCCCAATCATGAATTTCCTCTCCAAGTTCTGACTGAACTAACATTTACTTGCCACTAGAATCAACAACCTCATTGATTCCTTAGTGGTTTCTTTTATAATTTTTCTTACCAACAAAATTTAGCATTGTCCGTTTTTTGGGTCTACCAACCCTTTAGCGTAGGCCTTTTTTCTCTTTGAAAAAAGTTCTTTCCTTTTTCTTTAAAGCCCAAATTTGTCTCTTGCAACACATTATTTCACCTAAACTTAATATATTTATCCAACTAAGTATATTGATATCATATTTCTCTCCCATTATATTAAATTCATTTATTTCTAGTTATTTGCTCATAGGGATTTTTAGGGGATTTTTAGGAGATTTTTAGGGAAGCTCCATGTTGGACATGGCCACCAACAACTTTTTTTGGAGATGATAAGAAATATTTTAACTCTATTTCTCTTTTCCTGAGATTTTTTCCAATGTTTTTTTATTAATAATAAATAATCTATTACATCACAATAATTAAATCGATTATATAATTGCAAAACTTTAAACATGGCTTTCATAGTCATCTAGTCCAAAAATAATCAATTTTTAAGAATAATGAATGTCTAAAATCACTATATTTTACATAACTAACCATTGTCATATTATAATTAAAGAAAATGAGCATTTATGTGCATCATGCATTCATACTTGACCCTTGACATGGGTCCCAAAAACTATAAAAGTAAGTTGATAGGAAATCATCACATGTCATACACGTGGTATACATTCCAAATTTCTACATAATAATAATCGTGGAGTAAAAATAATACAAATATTCCATACTATAGCATTAAACATTATACATTTCCATATGTAGTTCCAATTCATGTTGCAACATTTTAAAATTCACAAATTCTTATGCTTCCATTAAGCCATCCCGTGCTTAATCACATCAGCAATATTGGTCACAAGAGCTTCAATAAAACTATACCTTCTACAAAAATACTATTACACACAAACATTTATCAAATATCTTCAAGATGGATTTCACTTTCACATGCATCTATGTTTTCAATATTTCAACACGTAAAAATTTATTTCTCCTTCTACTTTCCATAAACAACATTCTGTAATAAATTTTTGTAACAAGATTTTGTAACATTCTTCGATACATTAAAATTACTATAACAAGTAAGGATACATCCTCCACCTTGTTGGTCAATTTAATTGCTTATTAGCTCAAGCAACCAAGTGCTACATGAATTGTAAACCCGGAGAAGTCTGTTTATTTCAAAGGCAACCACACACTATATATGTTCAATCCCAAAAGCAAAGAAAAGTTGTAGTAACAATTATACTAATCACACCTTGCTTTAAAAAAACTGAAGATCTACTCTGAGTTATAGCAGGACCAATCTCTCTATCATAGACAATTATCAAAAGAATCCTGGATTACATTAAAAAGAACAATCTAGCCAAAGAAATCAATCGGGAGAGGAAAAGGCTAGTTGTGTTATAACAGAGAACAAGACCATATTCCCAAAGCAAGAATTTTCAGCACTTGTTTTTTATTACTATGCTTCACAAACTCACTCTGTAAACCCAATTACCAATTAAAATACTCACTGATTAGCTATGAATGAATTTATGAAAACAATGCAATAATAAATTTAAAAACAATGTTTTAGCAATAAGTATAGAGATCCAATAATGCATAAGCAATTTCAGCAAACAAAATTTAACAAGGTATGAAGGAAAAATAACACTTTACACACTAAAGGTATTCACAGGTGAATCTTGTGATGAATGTGGGCCCCTTCCTTCTCACAAGATTCCCCAGAAGAAAGAACTAAGAAGGAATGCTCAAAGCAATATTTTATTCATCCATGAGTGTATCATATTACAAAAGTTTCAAGTTCCTTTACTTTGAGCTAGAGCTTCCTGTAGTCTATCTGTCATCCCTCTAATGTTGATGTCTCCTCTTTCTAAGGAGGAGACATCTATTATAAAATTTATTATATTATAAATCCTATCTTTAACCCAATATGCTAAAATAGGATAATTGGTTCTCCCATTAACAAAATGTTGTTACAATGGTTGTGACAATGCCGACTTTGGAATGTAGTTGTTATGGCCAGTGTAACAACTCATTCTATGATCTCCTCTTATTGGTACCAAATCTAAAATGTAAATCACGCGTTGTTTCAGCAATGGGATTTGCGCACTGTTCTAACTATTTCAGCAACATAGACCGTAATGATAGATCTGCAGTCTTCAACTGTTTCAGCAACGTAGACTACAATGATAAATCTGTAGTCTTCAAATTGTTTCAACAACTATCTGTTCAACATTAATTATGAAGGTGATGTAAAATGATATGTAAAACAATTTAAACATATAGTAATGAGAAGAAATGTTATATACGTTTGGATAATGGATTAAGGTAATAACATGGTCTTTAAATATGGATTGAAAAAGGGTGGAATGATAGAAAAATATGTGAGCAAAAAGGTACAATATAGGGTCCTAACATCCCCCCCAATTGAAAGGCTTGCATGTCGTCATGCAACTTCACTGTGAATCTGAGTCCGCGTACTGGACCTTAGAGTGCAAATTACTTAGGCATTAACTATAGAAGGTATTGTCAGCTAGATATCTGAACCCATGCACATTTTTTAGCCTCTGCCATGCTGATACTTCTTCCTTTTTAGTCAAAGTATAATGAGCCTTATATTCTTGTGTTGGAATCCATAGAAGAGGAAAATGAAAATGATACCCTATCCATTTTTTAGCACATTGTTCAACACATCTGATATAGTCGGGTACCCTTGAGATTGTTCCTTCAAGATTAGGGGGACTAAAGGGGTTATACTCCTACCTTTCCTTAGAGGATTGTTGCCAGAATAAGTTGTTTTCTTTTAAGGCAATAGCTTCTTTAGTCTTAACAAAATGTTGGCAATCCTGTAGTACTGTTTCTTATAGTTTCCTCATGTGTTCAACCATACCTCTTTCTTTCAAAAATTGACAATACTCCCAAATGAAAATGGTAGGATTTTGTGGCTTTCGTCGAATCCACAAGAGACAGCTTTCCTCATTATGATTTAATGTAAGAAAGGTGACTTGCCATGTGATTTGATTGTAAGGAAGGAGGCAAATGCCCTGATCTGAACATCACCAACCAAAGGGTTAAGATTAATCTCCCTATTTTCAGGGATAGCCTCATTGTGGAGATACAACTCATAGAGCAAATGTTAATCAGTGGTAGATGCTTCTGTGAAAGTTTCCACAAACTACTCGGGTGTAGATACTTCATGAGGTCTCCCATTTCTAATTGCCTTTATCTGAAAGAACGCTAATTGTTCTATAACAAAAACAGAATAATTGGAAGATGGTTTCATGGCAGCTAATAATTTGTGAACCAAATCAAATATAAGGGACAATTTATTTTTTAGCACTTTATTCTGTTTCTTCTATGCATGAGACTACTGGAGTACTTGCTCTAGGGCTTCCCTATTTGAATATATATGATTTTACCATAGTGAATTATGCTCCTGCAAGATCTTATCTTGTGACATAACATATTATTTCTTTCATTTATCAATTTGTTCTTCAGTACTGCAAGTCTGAGTAAAAACAGTTTTTGTAGGCCGAGGTACAGGATCCTCAGCTTTAATAGTCATAGTAGGTCGAGGTATTTGTGGTTTAACTTCTTTTTCAAAAAAATTTGAAGGCACTGTTGGTTCTTGTGTGACAGTAGGGTGTTCCTCTTTGATTTCAGAAGAAGTGGACGTAGGAGAGGCTCTAGGTAGTGGGATTTCAACTACTTTATACCCGTCTTTGTGATAAATGTTACCACATTGGATGCACATATATTCCTTATACTGGTCTTTCTCCGTATTTTTCTCAGCCGCGGATGATGCATGGGATAAAGTGTACAAATTAAGCTCATTGTCATAGGCTTCCCTTGCCATTACTAATTCTTGATTATAAGCTTCGATTTCTGATTGTAAAATCTCGTTTTCCTGTAAAAGGGAAGCGAGGGTGACTAGGGTTTGTGTAGCAGTCACAGTCTCAGTAGCTGGTTCTTGTGTGGCAGGTAATGAATGAGTAGTTGGTTCTTGTGTAGCAGCTATGTGATGTGCAACATCCTAAGCATCTAGATTTTGTATATCAGGAGTTGGTTCTTGTGTGGAAGCTATTGAATGGGTAGCTAGTTCTTGTGCAACAGCTACGTGTTGTACAACATCCTGAGTATCCAAATTTTTTATATCAGGAGCTGGTTCTTGTGTCACAGCTGCTGAATGGGTAGTTGGTTCTTGTGTAACAGCTAGATGTTGTGCAACATCCTAGGCATCTGGATTCTATATATCAGTAGCTGGCTTTTGTGTCACAACTGCTGAATGAGTAGCTAGTTCTTGTGTGACAGCTACCTGTTCTGAAAGAAATGATGTCATAAAATCTCGGGCATCTAGTTCTTTTGTTTTAGTGCCCAACGGTGAGACAGATAAAGATTCGGGGACTTGGGACTATGGTCGGGTATCGGGTTTTAGACGAATAGGTGGGGAATTTAGGATGGTGGCAACAATTTTTGCTTCAATTGACGCCCTCATTCATCTTCGGTGTAAAAAGGTAGGAAGAGTAATAATTTTCCTTTTATGAGTGGGTTCTTTCTAAGGAGGAGGGCTATCAGAAATGGTGGCTTCTTTGGTTGAGGCCCTCATTCATCTTTTTGGTAGGAACTGTCTTAATTTTCCTTTTTCTTTTTAGCATAGTGATGGGAATGTTATCTTCAGAATCATCACTAGAAATATGAATGATAGGATTACATGATTATGCTAAATTGTGGGATGGAGATGATGTGGTGGGAGGGTCAATTGGATTGACTGATTCTATTGATGGGTTTTATGGGGGATCAAGAATGCTCTTTGGTTTCTTCTCGTGGGGATTTTCAAGAATTTCTTGAGGATTTTCAACAACTTGCTGAGGGATTTTCGCAGCTTGCTCGGGGTCTAGGGGTGGATTATTGAGACGGGGTTTTGTTGAGCAAAACCCCTCTGAATTAGTAGTTGGACAAGACGATGATGGGTAAGGGAAAGGAATGGGAATTTTACCTGTCTACAGTAATATGACATATTCTTTAGACACCCAAGTAAATAATACACAATATTTAACAATTGACGACGTCTCAAATGATTTAACAAAACAAAATCATGATGAGAGACTACCTGGTAGTGACCTTCACAACTGAGATAATGCTTGGCGAATTCAGTAACCATTGGCCATGGAGGCAGACATGAGTGAAGTCGGAGACTGCGGCCTTTGTGCTCGACCTATTCTCCTAGCAGAAGAAAATCATGTTGTGCATTAAGAATGATATGCTTGCCACTAAACCATCGAATGCTAGTGACCGACAGACTTGAAACCTATGCCATGTCATGCTCTGAGACCAGAATTCAAACTTCGTAGATAGTAAAATGATCTTCTCATAGGTTACGTGCAAATTCAAGGACCTCTTGTGGATCAAATCCCTAAAGCCTCTGAAAATATTCTACCCAGCTTGCTCGCTGAAAAATCTAATATACCTCTAGATGTAATTCAGGTAGAGCTATTGAGTCGGGCTCATGTCCAATAGCAGATCCTCCCATAGTTAACCAACTTTGGTAAAATGCACTGTCAAAAACCGAGTTACTACACTTCAGACAGAGTAAATTTTTGTGAATGAGAAAATGGAGTAACAGCACAGAGGTGAGGTAATAAGATGTGATAGTGGGTAAGAAAAATGATGGTAATTGGCTTGCTGTGAAATGATGGCGTATAATCTTGGTATTCCCCCCAACTACGACTGAAATAATGGATTTAAATGTATGGGAATCGTGGTAATAATGACATAATATTCTCCTTTAAACATACTTTTATAGTACGTTCACATAATATTTACACACCTCATGTTTACCTTTAATCCATATTTCGAAAAATATAGTGCTCATTCATAATAGATCATCAATAGTCATGGAAGAAACTTTTGAAACATGAGGGTGATTATATTAAAGGTTTGTATAGTCATAGGAGAAGGCACTCAAAGGACAAAATTAGCATAAAATTAATAGAAGAAGTGACTTTCATGACAGAAAGTGTTGTATGGTGATGTATTTTGAAAAAAAAAATGGTGTTTTAGCAATGGAAAAATGGATAAAGGGTAGTATTTCTGCAATAGGAAAATCGGTAAAGGATGGTGTTTCAGCAACAGAAAAATGGGTGATGGTTGCTGTTTCACCAACGGGAAAATGGGAAAATGTTGCTGAGGAGTATTGTTCCGGGAATGGGAAAAATAGAGAAATGTTGTTGAAGAGTACTATTTCATTGATGAGAAAAATAGGAAAAATGTTGTTGAATGATGATGAGAAACATGGGGAAGAGAAAGGAGGGGAAATTATGTAAATGTTACTAGAAGATGGGGAATGAACTATGGATGGATTGAAATGATATGACAGTGCTTCACAAGATGAAGCTTCGATCTTCTTGTAGTGGGATCGTCCTTTTCAATCAGCCTTTCCTAAATACGGAATTTGCAAAATAATCAATTGCAACATGCCAACCCTTCACAAGGATTATTAGTTAAGAAATGTAATCTAATGCTAAAAATACAATGTAGAAATTAAATGCAATGAGGGGCAGCAGGCTCTCCCAAAAAGAGATACTGTGAATTTGCCATGCAAGTGGCCTTAAAATCCTCTTTGGAAATGGGTCATTGGAACAGATGGAGCCGATGACTATTTACTAATAATGGTGTTCTAGTATCATCACTTGTTAGGAGCCTTACTGTTCCATTGGGAAAAACAATATCTATTTCGTAAGGTCCTAGCCATCTTACCCGTAGTTTCCCTTGAAAATTTTCAAACCGAGAATCATACAATAAAGCCCAATTACCTTCTTGGAACTGCTTATGCTTGATGGTTTTATCATGCCACCTTATTCTTTGTTTTTGGGTCATAGTTGATTGATGAATGGAATCTAATCTCTTTTCATCCAATTCCTGGAGCTGTTGCAACCTAGTTGTGTTTGCATCACTCAAATCAAGGTTAACAGCTAGAGCAATTATTAAGCTCTTAATTTCAAATTCCGCAGGAAAAACAACACTTTTACTATAAACCAATTCATAGGGAGAAAATCTTGTAGTATTTCTCCAGGTAGTTCTGTAAGCCCATAGTGCTTCAGGGAGCCTTTGAGACCAATCCTTCCTATTTTCCTTCACTGTTTTTGTTAGAATGGCTTCTATAAATTTATTTGTACTCTCCACCTCTCCAATGGCTTGGGGGTGGTATATTGTAGTCACTCTATGATGAATATGATATTTTTGAAGGGTGGTTTTAAAACCATGAGAATTGAAAGGAGGTCCTCCATCTATAACTAGCTCTCTAGGCACTCCAAATCTAACAAAGATTTCTTCAAATAGAAAAGCTAAAACAGATTCTTCATTAGCTCTAATGAGTGCTTTAGCCTCCACCCATTTAATCATATAATCTGTAAAACCAATATGTAAACTCTTTGATTGGATTGAGGATTAATGGACCATACAAAGTCTAGAGCCCATCTTTCAAAGTGTTCAAGCATTACCTGGGGATTCAATGGCATTTCATCCCTATGATTAGGTTGATCCATTCTCTGATAGCTATCGCAGGCCTAAACATATTTCTTTGCATCCTTGAAGAGTGAGGGCCAACAATAACCCATCCTAAGAATTGTATGTGTCATTCTCTTATCAGCAAAATGCCCTCCACAAGGGTCATCATGGCATGCCTTCAGTATATCATAAAGTTCATCTTCTCTAATGCATCTTCGAATTTCATGATCAAGTCCCATGTATAAAAGCCACCCACTTATCCAGTTATACCGAGCAGTTTGTTAAATGATCTTTCTTTTCTCTCAATGTGATAGGTGTGATGGTAACTTCCCTGGAACCAGATAATTGGCAATGTTTGCGTACCAAGGTGAGTGAGAAAATACTGCAAATAAATATTCATCAGAAAGGGAATCATCTACTAGAGTATTATCATCAGATTTTAACCGAGAAAGGAAATCAGCAACTACATTTTCTTTACCTGGTCAATCTAGAATTGTAATATCAAATTCTTGTAATAAAAATAGCCACCTGGTGAGTCGAGCATTTGTGACAGATTTGTTCTTTAAATACTTAATAGTTGAATGATCAGTATGGAAAAAATAGAGCAACCAGTAATGTAATGTCAAAACTCATTAATAACATAAATGACTGCTAAAAATTCCTTTTCAGTAACCGTGTAATTAAGCTCAGCAGGAATCATATTCTTACTAATGAAATAGATGACATAAGGAAGATGGTTTTCCTCTTGTCCCAAGACAGCTCCAATTGCAGTATCTGAAGCATCAAAGGATATATGGAAGAGAAGTGCCCAATTAGGTCCCCTTAAAATAGGAGTTGTAGATAACTGATACTTGAGTTCATCAAATGCTTTCTGGCAAAGATCAGTCCACTTGGATTCAACATTTTTCATAAGTAACACAAACAAAGGAGAAGCTATTTTGGAAAAAAATTTGATAAATCTTCTATAGTATCCTGCATGTCCTAAAAAATTCTTACATCAGTTTGTGTTCTAGGAATAGGAAGGTTCTAAATTTCCTATATTTCGGATGGATCTTCCTAAATTCCCTGAAATGAAATATAGTGTCCAAGTACAATTCCTTCATTCATCATCATATGACATTTTTCAGTACTAAAGGAAAGTTGAGCTTGTACACAATGTTTAAGTACTTTCTCAAGGTTCTGTAATGCATCCTCAAAAGGCACACCATAAAGGGTAAAATCATCCATAAATATCTCCATAGAGTAATTAAGAATATCAGAGAAGATTCATATCATTGCTCTTTGAAAGGTTGCTGGTGCATTCCATAGTCCAAATGGGAGAACTCTATAGGAAAAATTTCCCTAGGGACTAGTAAAAGTGGTCTTATCTTGGTCTTGGGGTCCAATTTTGATTTGATTATATCCACTAAAACCATATAAAAAGGATAAGAATTTCTTCCCTAACAAACTATCTAACACCTGGTCAATGAATGGCAAGGGAAAGTGATCCTTTTTAGTGGCTTTATTTAAGGCTATATAATCTATACACACCCTCCATTTCCCATTTTTCTTAGGTACTATTACCAACAGAGAAACCAATTCACTGTCAAATATGGGTATATAAACTCTGCATTAAGAAAATTTTGAAGTTCCTCTTTAACAATTTCCCTCAAATTAGGATTCATTCATCATTGGGGTTGACAAATTGGTCGGTAACCTTCCTTGATATAGATGTGATGAGTACATAATTCAGGAGAGATTCCCTTCATATCTGTATAGTCCCATGCGAATTCTTCCTTATTTTCACAAATTAACTTCATTAGTTGCTTTGTTTCAGCATCTGTTAAGTTGGGGTTTATGTTCAATGACGTGCCAGGTTCAATTTCTACTATTGTGCTTTTAGATCAGATGGTAGTTTTTGTTTGGAGTAGATCTTCATATTTAAGCTTTTCTTGGGTATCAGATTTCAAAATTGCAGTCAACTGATTATGTGCTACAGAGGTGACCGAGGAGGGTTCACAAATAAAATTATTATGCTTTTAGATCAGATGGTAGTTGTTGTTTGGGGTAGATCTTCAAATTTAATCTTTTCTTGGGTATCAGATTTCAAAATTGCAGCCAACTGATTATGTGCTACAGAGGTGACCGAGGAGGGTTCACAAATAAAATTATTAATTACTTTATCCTTTGTGGTATCTTTAAAACTTAAAGCTTGTCCGATAGTCAAAATAGGTGGAGTAGAATTACCATCATAGTCTAACCATATAGAATTATCATTATTAATCATGGGTGTGGCATGAGGGTAGAGAGTAAGCTGCTTGCTTTCACATCCATTATTAATTGTCATTGAACTATATATACAGTAGATAAAGGCATCAGCTCTCGCTAACCAGGGCCTTCCCAGAATTAGAGGATGTCCCCACAACTCTGTTTTAGTCTCTAATACCACAAAGTCAGCTAGGTAATTCTAGGATTCAACTGAGATGATTAGGTCTTCAATGACTCCTTCCTGTTTGATTGTGGAATGCTTAGCTAACTCTAGAATGGATGGTGTCCCTTTAATCACATTAGTTAGCTATAACAGTTGTAAAGTTTCAAAAGTCATAATATTTATAGCAGCACCTAAATCTATTAGAACTCGTGAAATGAAGGTTTCTCCAATTTGTATTGTCATAGTAGGATGGACAGTATCGCCATATTTAACAAGAGGGGCTTTACCAAACATTAAGGTAGATAGATCACCCATAACATTAACTGTAAGGAGATCTTTAGCTTTCCTACTAGGTATCTTAATACAAAATCCCTCATAGTTCTGGAATAAATTGGTACGTCTCTTGGTGCTTGTAAAAGTGTAATCTTAACATAAAGATTCTATAATTCCGCTCAAATATTGAAAGTATGTGGCTCAAGCATTTTAGCCAAAGCTAAATGCTCAGGGAATGATGGTTCCGATGTTTCAACATCCTTATTAGAGGGTGGTTGTACCTCCTTACGTGAATTATTTTTCTCTGTCTCTTCTTTATCAGAATCTGAAGAGGTAATATCATCAATAATGGGTTCGACTATTTTCCCAACTCGTAAATGAATATCATTACACTGCACAGGGAAAATAGGAAGTATAGGCTGGTTCTAAATATCAATAACTTGCTCAACTTTATTATTAGGGTTAGGGTTTGGTTGTACAGATAGATGGGGTCAAAGCATTTGATTATTTGGTAGAGAGCCTGATGGTAAATGGAGTGGTTACTAAAACTGAGGAAATTGATTTCGAAACAGGAGTTGTTGACCCCTCTAGTTTGGATTCCATTGACTAAAGTAAGATTATTTTTGTGGAGGCCAAGGAGTCCACATTGTTGGGTCTACAAAGGGAGGGTTTATTTGTTTCATCTGTGGGTAATTCATTTTGATTGAAGTGCAAGTATTGCATCTTGTTAAGGGGTGGGTAGTTTGCTTGATTAAAAGAAGGATAATTATTCCAATGATTAGAATATGTAAATGGCATATTAGAGTTCCTACCTTGTCCTCTTGGTAGCCATTGCCTTCTGTGTGTCAGCAGATAGATTGCTTCAACTTCTTCTTTGGTTGGTTGCAATGCTGCTTTTATTCCTGGTAAAGAAGGGCATTGTTGTGTTTCATGATCCTTCTCACAAAAGGTGCAAATTGGCACTTTGTCTAATGGGCATTCCCTTAGTGGGTGTCTATCTCCGCATTTGGGACAAAAGACAACCAGAGCAGCTTCTGCTTCCACTTGTTTCTTTTTAACCTACAAGGTGTCAATCTATGAAGCAAAAGAACTTAACATTTCAGTTTTAAATTCCTCAAGTAAATTACTTATTTCAGCTCTCATTGCTCCTCCACTTGTTGATTTTTGAACTCTTGAATATGTATTATCCCTGCTATTTGATCTATTCCTTGCAACTCCTCTTGAACATCTTTTGCAAAGGTTAACAATTTCCTGATATGATTCTTTAGATATGTCCCCTCTACCAAGCACATTTAGCATGTCTAGACAATCATCCCTTACCCCTTTCAATAATATTGTTTTAAGAATATCTTTACTTACATCGGGATGATTGGATCTCTGCAGATTATATTGTGGCCTTTCCATAAAGTCCTCTATATTTTCGTCCTCCTTTTGTACCATCTCCAATAGTTCCTCCCTTTTTCTCTCATTCGGCAATAGTCTTGATATTTGAGAAGAAACTTTTGTTTCATCTATTCCCATGTTGTGATTACATGGCCTCCCAGGCTCATGAACCATCTTAGTGCATTTCCTTTTAGTGTTGTTGGAAATAGCTTCAGTTTCTAAGCATTAGTAACATAATCATAGCTTCTTCATAATATATAAAACTTAAAAAGAAACTCATAAGGACCTTAAGAAGATAAACCATGGAAGTTAGGTAAAGCCAAAAGTGGGATATTCTTCATGGGAGTTGTTCCTCTAGAAAGATCACCAATAGGAAATCACAAGGTAGAGAGAGAATTCTCATCTCTTCCTTCTCCTACCTGTCCTTCACCAAGGAATCGTTCATTGTTTCCTTCCATTTGTTGTTCTCCTGCTGCACTTGCTCTGTCTTCAATGTTTTCTGTTGGCTTCTCAATGTCTTTGACTGGTTCCTCAATGTCTTCTACTGGTTCCCCAATGTCTTCTATTGTCTCCTCAACCATTTCAGGGCCCACAACTTCCTTCATTTCGTAGTTTGTTTGAAGAGAATGTTGAGACTTTGGCTTTCGAGAGCTTAGCCTCTGAGAAGTTTCAACTTTTGACATAATCTCGTTAATAAAGGTCTTTCTTCCTCCTCTTCCTTTTCCCTTACCACCAGTAGTGTTACTTGTCTTGCATCCTCTGATGCATTTTGCACATCTGAAAGAAAAACATTAATGCTTTTGAAATCTACAATTTATGTCCAAAGCAATGGCGCCAAAATGTTGGTCACTTTAATTGCTTATTAAGTCAAACAAAGAAGTGCTATATGAATTGTCAACCTAGGGAAGTCTGTTTATTTCAAAGACAACCACACACTGTATATGCTCAATCGCAAAAGTAATGAAAGGTTGTAGTAACAATTACACTAATCACACCTTTCTTTAAAAAAACTAAAGCTCTACTCTGAGTTATAGTAGGAACAATCTCTCTATCGTAGACAATTATCAAAAGAATCCCAAATTAAATTAAAAAGAACGATCTAGGAAAATAAATCAATCTGCAGAGGAAAAGACTAGTTGTGCTATAACAGAGAACAAGACCCTATTCCTCAAGTAGGAACCTTCAGCACCTGTTTCTAATTACTATGCTTCACAAACTCACTCTGTAAACCCGATTACCAGTTAAAATACTCACTGATTAGCTATGAATGAATTTATGAAAACAACACAATAATCAATTGGAAAATAGAGTTTCAACAAGAAGTACAGACTTCCAATAATGCATAAGCAATTTTAGAAAACAAAATTTAAAAAGGTATGAATGAAAAATAACACTTAACACACTATAGGTATTAATGGGTGAATCTTCTGATGAAGGTGGGCCCTTTCCCTCTCAGAAGATTCCCTAGAAAAAGGAACTCAGAAGGAATGTTCAAAACAATATTTTATTCATCCATGAGTGTATCATATTACAAAAGATTCAAGTTCCTTTACTTTCAACTAGACCTTCTCGTAGTCTGTTCGTTGTCCCTCTAATGTTGATGTCTCCTCTTTTTAAAGAGGAGACATCTATTATACAATTGATGACATTATAAATGCTATCTTTAACATGATATGCTAAAATAGGATGATTGGTTCTTCCATCAACAAAATGTTGTTACAATGGTTGTGCCAATGCTAACTTTGGAATGTAGTTGTTACGACCAGTGTAACAGATCCTTCGATGATCTCCTCTTGTTGTTGCCGAATATAAAATGAAAATCACGGGATGTTTCAGCAATGGGATTTGCACACTATTCTAACTATTTCAGCAATGTAGACCGCAATGATAAATCTGTAGTCTTCAACTATTTTAGCAACATAGACCACAATGATAAATTTGGAGTCTTCAAACTATTTCAACAACTATCCGATCAATGATTAATTATGAAGGTAATGTAAAATTATATGTAAAACAATTTAAATGTATAGTAATGAGAAGAAATGTTATATAGCTTTGGAAAATGGATTAAAGTAATAACATGGTCTTTAAATATGGATTGAAAAAGGGTGGAATGATAGCAAAATATGTGAGAAAAAGGTACAATATAGGGTCCTAACACAGACGCTAGGACAAATTTTTTCCATAAGTTTCTTTTCCAAAAAGATAGTTAAGTTAACAATACTTTTATCATTATCATTCTGATAGTTTATAATTGAGGCAACATCTCATTTCATTTACGCATATGTATCTAACCAACAATCATTAAGAAGTGATACTAGATTCAAGTCATTCACACATACTTCTCTTTGTTTATCAAACTAGTGATGTTAATAGATTAAAACACCATCCAAAATTTTGTTTTTGTAAGGAGAAATGAAAACACCATGTTTCTATAACAATATGGACTTTTCTAATTAGATTTACTTTGTTTTGTCACCATGGTATTCACATGGACTAGATGGATTTCTAAAATATATATTTAACATATTTATTAAATTTGAGAGGCAATTGAGCTAACATCATCATATAATCATCAATTTGTAAATTTTTTAGGTCTAAACAAAGGAGGTAATCAACACCATTTAATTAGTACTAGTTATAACATTAAGTTATTATAAATATCAAATTAGAATCTTTAACAATATTTTTGTATCATAATCCAAGTTTCTTGTCACCTTCAAGAACTTGCAAACATCGGTATGCATGGTTAAGCCAGTTTTCACTTGCTCAATCATAGAATTTTTCTTTCATGTGCATAAAATATTAAATAGAACTTTAATCATTAAAAGGCATTGATGCATCATCAATGTGTAAGTGTTAATAAAAATAATGGTAACAAACACAATATTCTCACTTCCATAGTGTATTATTACCAATGGACCAAAAATATGAAGTAAACTACCCCAATCACTTGTTTACAACTTGTAATAAGCTTTAATCAAAACTAATTCATACATATAAGTTTTGATAGTTTTCCATGCAATACTAACTAATCAATGTTATCGACCATCTTTAATTCAATCACAGCAAGACTCAATCATCAATTAGTCATTACAGTAAACTTTTACCACCTGACTCACTAATCATTTTTAACATCTAAAGAGGATTTTTGAATGTTTTATAAAACATTCTATTTTTCTCTTCAAGGATAAACCTCACCTTTATACATTCATTTGTTTCACACATAATCACTATATGCGTTCATCCTTTATAAGGAGGGCATTGTAACTTATTCATTTTCCTTTAAAGACACCCTTAAGATTTTTATAAGACTATGCGTGCAAAGGTTTGGTAGTTACTCTTCACTATCACTAATGAGTGTTAGGTTTTTTACAACTGCAACAAAGTTTTTATTTTATTTTATCTACACCGATATTTAGATGTCATGAGCACAAATTTTAAGGAAACAATACCGCTTATTATTATTTAATGTGGTTGCTAATCATGCATCATGCATCTAATGTCAAATTTAGCATATTACATATTCAGTTAGAATCATACCTGAAATTATATCCACTAGCATCATACATCTACTTCTTTACTACTTCATGATTCACAAAAGGCGCTAGTGTTACAACTTTTTACTCTAATACCACTTGTAACATCCCCTCGTAAGAGGAAAATATATGGAGTTAGCAATTTTTTACAACATTCACTAATGATTAACTTTGTAAATTACTCCCCATATTCCTTCAATGACCATTAAATAAACCATCCTCATTACATAGAGTATTTTTTAGCAAAAGAATAGTCAGATACACAACCATTAGCTGTAATTATTGTAGAATATTAACTTAAACTTCCTGATGTAAAATTGCATCAATTCCACGCTTCTTTTAACTCAAATAGTTAATCACATATTTGATAATACAGACATTACCTCATGCAATGAATCAATGTCATAAAAATGGCACAACAAGAAATCACATCCTTAGACACCCATATACCCTTCAAACCCCCTAGGGTGAAAACCAGCAAATGTTTAATTTTATTATCAAATTCTCATGAGGGTGTTCACCTCCCACTTGGTGGCTTGTAAGGGATTCTGTCCCTTAACCATTGTCATAAAATATTACAAATAATTATCATATGAAATACAATATAAATAACTATAAGATATTACAATTATCATGATATCATTTACCCACACATCCATGAACATTAAATATTTGTGACATAGTTCTTCCTATTAGTGGATTATATTGTCCGTGACATTCCTTCATTTGCATACACCACTAGTATATTTATTGCCACAATGTTAAGTAAAATCCATCTTTCACATATGTCTCAATTTTTTCTGTCAGTACTACTCGCTGTGAATTTTTATATGATGATTAGATAAAATAATAAGAAAGCCAATAATAATTATTTATCAATGATGTGTCAAAATTTATTCATGTGCATACATAAAACATAAAAATAATATCACATTATTCCTTCTTTAACATCATTGTACATGAATTAATAAAAAACATATAGTCAATCAAACACCACAATAATAGTTATTCCTCTCACATAAGAACACCTTCCTTTACAAGAGGAAAACCACTATAACAATTCTTATTCTTGTCAAGGAAACTCGCACATTAGCTATGGCTTTTCATGTGAATACATAAATTTTCACAATAGTTGTTATTCCGACATGCAGATACATAATATTTTCTCAAAAGTAAGCTAACCTACTCTGACATGTAAATGCAAAATCCTTCTGAAAGAATGCTAGCATAATCTTATATGTAGATGCCTAATCTTTTGAGAGGATATCTAAGATAATATTGCATGTAAATTTCTAGTAATTCCAAAGGAAATCTAACATAATATATATTGTTTAATTGTGCATGCAAATATATATTTTTCTAGCTCAATAGTTATGATATGTATCCATGCAATTACATAAAAAGTATCTATAGAACTGGCATTATCGATTATTACTTTTGGTGCATGCAAATACGTAAAAGGAAGCTAACACAATCGACAATGTTATCTTGGATGCAATTGCATTTTATTTCCAGCAACATCTTTTCCAAATGAGAGAAATTCGTAATAACTAACGTCAACAAAAGTACATGCTCTACACCAAGTAAAGCTAATAAGATAATTATTATTTCTTGCATGAATATACATGTACTTATCCAAAGAAAATCTAACATATAATTATTGCATGCAATTACATATTTCTTTTCAAAAAGTCTAACACAATAATTATATTCTCCTCTCAATGAATACACACACACAGACACACACATATATCCATGAAAATCTATCATAATGACTTATTATTTTCATACAATATGAATATAAATAACTTATCACAAAACAACAAATTATTTTCCAAAAACACTAACACATTATATAGCTCTACATGTACATAATAAATTATTCTTATCACGTCAAAAAATCAAATAGTAGCATTCACTTTTAGTAGATTTTTCTTTTTTTAGCCATCAATGTTTGGCAAGATTTCCGATGTTTTCAAAAAGAATTTTAGAAAACAAAAAGAATTTTTTGTTGGGAACGGATTTATTAAAAAAACCACTCTCAATGTTTACAAAATTATCACGGTTTGGAAGACTTGAATGAATCTTTGTGGCCCATTTTTCCATATTTAAATATTAAATAATTTCCTGTTTTAGCCATCAAAGTTGGGCATAGTTTTCAAGAAGTCTAAAATGAATTTTCCAAATAAGAAAGATGCTTTTTTCATGAATGGGCTCATTTAAAAAATTTCTTTCAATACATACACAAATGTCATGGTTTGGCAAATATGAAGGCATATTTGGACCCTTATTTTTTGAGAACTCATGCAAATCTTTTCCAAGATTAGTCTCATTACATTATGTTCATTTTTCAATAATTCGCACAATATTTTCAAGAAGTTGAACCTCTATATGCGTGGAACTTATTTTTGTATCCAAACATATACTTCCTCACATGGTAGATATTTTTCTTACATGCAACCATATACTTCTTTGCACAATAGCTATTTTCCTGCATGCAAACATTTAACTATTTCCTAAAAGAAATCTAGCATAATATATATTAATCTCATGCATATGAAATTTTGTTTCTGAGATAAATCTAATATATTATATATTAACCTCACACATGAAAATAATCCTAAGAAATTGATGCAGTGATAGTTTATATTTTAATTCTTGGAATCTGTAAACTCAATGGAACTCCTAATGCAATATTCTAGTTGAGTTGACAATTTATGCCATACTACTATAACCAATAGTGGCCGAGGAAGAGATGAAGTAATCCTACGTTGAGATCCCTAGGGGACCTAATTTCATTCAAAAATTTGTATACATATAATTATTAAAAAACACACATTCATGTCTCTTAGTTTGCTTCTACATGTAATTGTTCGCTAGTCCTCATTGTCCATAGGATTACAATAAGTAGAATTAAGGAATGCAATAGTTTTTTTTATATCCCAAAGTAGTTCGATAAATCAATCCATAAATGATATTTTTATAAAGTCTAAAATCACTTAATTAATCATCGATAAATCTCTCATGTTATTTTAAAGTAGATTTGATTTCTTTTTATGTACTGTAACACCCCTCCAATGTTATGTAAACATTTTCTTAGTTGTTATTATTGGACTATTGTTGTAGGCGGCCATTGAGGCGGAGGTAAAAGTTGATGTTTAAATGATAATTTGAATGAAAAAAACTACTAAGAGTTAAAGATAGAAAATGTGGGAAAGGGAAGCTTGTCAAATTTGAAAAGAGTTTTCAAATTTTTATATGCTCAGTTGAAGATAAACATTGAGGTCAAAATATGTCGGAGAGAAAAACAAATATTTTGTATATAAAAAAAGGAAATTGCCTTGGCTAAGGGATAAACAAAACCTCGAAAGGAAGGACACTGCCAAGGAAACCTTAGCTAAGAATCATGTATATGATACATAAATTTGAATCTACAAGGGGTTGTTGATTCGAGGCAATGAAATTCTTGGCTAACGGGGAATCAGAGGATTGGGTTCAAGTTTGGGAGGAATATCATTTCCCAATTACATTTTCCAACTAAGGCTTTGGTTAGAGGTTTCTTTATACTGTTATTCCATAATGATTTTTTTATTATATACGTGGAATGATCTAGCTAGATATTGGTGGCCACCTGCCTATTCCACCTAGACCTGTAGTTGGTTTTGTCATTTAACATTTATTATTTTTAGTAGTTTTTCGGGTCCTGAAAATTCGAAGCAGCTTTGACCCCCTAACAGAGTTTTTTTGAGGTCCACTATAGTGCCATAGACATAGCAAAAGGCCTGCAACAAACACTATAGTATTTGGGTAGATATTTCCAACAAGGTATTGTACGCACTAAACAGTGATAATATGAACAATTTACGACCCCAAGAAGTTGGCTTCCAATTAACCTCAACTACGCCCAAAAACTCTTGGTGTTACATCTCCCGTGGTTAGGATTTTGGTTGTTTAGGGTTTTCTCTTGTTATTCAATAATACATAGGCCCTTAGGGCTCATTGTAACACATTTCAGAGTCACGTAGCGACCACATCTCTTCTGGGAGATAAGTAACCTTCACCCAAGCTAGTTTATTTCCATTATGTTTGTAAGCGTATTTCAATATTTTGATATTAATGAAATGAAGTGTTATTTTTTCTCCATCTCTATATTTATGGTTATATATAAAAAAAAATTGTGTTTGTGTTGAAGTTTAGATTAGTGGTATCGAAGCGGTATTCTCATTCTTTGTTTTTCTTTTTATGTCCCCAACGAGGTGAGTGTATAAGGAGTTACTGATCGATCTGGTTGAACCTTTCCAAGGGGAGCCTCACAAACCCAGAAAACCTCCAATGGTGGAAGAAAATAAATATGAGGGGGTAGGATATCCTCTCAAAATGTTACTTAAGGAATCCCTCAAGTAATAGAGGAACGTGATGATGCATAAATTTTCCTAGATCCTTTAACAACTACCCACAAGTGACGCATATTCATCTTGTAGCCATTCTAGAGGCACCATTGCTTTTAAGCTAGAAGTTAATTTTCATATTCCCATATTTGAGGGCTAAATAAATACAAAGGTCATAGACAAATGGTTGCATCTTTTAGAAGGATATTTTTTAGTTCATGGTTTTTATGGTTTCGAATATGTCCCACATGTCAAGAATTCATGGGAAACCTACTATCGAGAAAAGGATGAGAGGGAACCCTCATTATTTTTTGTTAGACCCACTTGGGATTCTCTCTAAGATGCCATCAAGAAAAAATATTACCCTATCAAGAGCTATGAAGATAAATACATAAAGTGGACAACGCTACAGTTGCGGAGGGAACAAGATGTGTGGGAGTTCACAAATGTTTTTCGTACCCTTCACATGAAGTTAGGTATCAAGGATTCTGAGTGGAATTTAGTACTTGAGTACCATGGCTGTGTACACAAGTACATCTAGGATGAGATGGAGTTCCTCGACATCTCCTCGCTCGCCATGACATAACCATACGCTGTCAAGATTGAGAAAAAGTTTAAACAGAAGAAGCAAGGCACCCATAAACAACAGAGCAAAGGCCAAATCTAAGACGGGGTGACATAGGACCACCCGCTAAAGCTGCAAGAAAATCGCAACACCAGAAAGACAAATAAGGACATAAGAAAATGGTGTTAGTTCCAAAATAGGTCAACTCATAACACAAGTGAGCGTTGAATGAAACAATCATTGGTGGTGGTGTTGAAGGTATATGAACCAGATGCAGGTTCTGATTCTGAGTCAGAACTCAAAAAGGGGAATGAAAAAGGGAAGCATATCATTGACGTAGAGCCCAGTGTAACCATGGCCAACACCATGAT
>APFE030761090.1:13157-33511 GCA_000404065.3 Pinus taeda | reverse complement strand
TCTATGTGTAAAGACCCCCCTTCTCAAGGCAATCAAGGATGTTCCCATTTACATCAAGATGATTAAGGAGAAGTGCTTCAAGCATTTAGGAAAAATAAAAAGGGATTCCCCCACCATTAATGTCATTGGGTAGTTGTCTGACTTAATGCTGGGGCAGGTAATATGTCCAAGATATTTGGACTTTGGAAGCCCTGTAGTAGATATCCACATCAATGGCACCATTGTCCCACACACCCTAATTGGTCTTGGGGCTTCCATTAATGTGATGACCAAGGACACCATGCTCAAGCTTAACCTCCATGGGTTATTAAGGAAAATCACAACGGTTCTGCAACTTGCATAACATTCCATAGTCACCTGCGAGGGAATTATAGAGGATGTGATGGTATCCATTGACTCTTGGGAGTACCCTGAAAATTTCCTAGTTCTCCACCCTAAGGCTAAGCTTACTAGTTACCCTCTCATCCTTGGGAGGAAATGGTTGGACACAACTGATGCTCATATTAGCTATAGGGCTGGGAATATGACCATCAATAATGGACATATGTCGAAACAATTAGTCCCATACCCTCTTGCTCAACCTTCTGTAGAGCATGATTTACCTTTATTGATGGAGGAGGAGGAAGAATATGAGGCTTATTCTACCTAGCTTTATGCTTTGGAAGCAACCATAGGAAGAGGACAACAAGATGAGGATGACTTAATTGAACACCTGCTCCGAAGTCCAACTCCTAGTTGATTACCATTAGAAGAAGAAGTAAGGGAAACCTGGAACAATCATCTGATTGACTTATGCTTGGCCAATTCCAACCCACCCCGTGTCAAAACAATAGAATTTGGCCTAGAGAAAACTTTGAAAATTAATCCATCTCTTTCTACGTTAGAAGAGGAAAAGCTATGCAACATGTTGAGAGAGAACGTAGAAGCCTTTGGTTGGAGTTACAAGGAAATGAAGGGAGTACAACCCTCAATGTGTACTCACCACATATACATCAAATAAGGTTGCAATCCAATCAAGCAACCACAAAGGAGGATGAATCCTACTCTTAAAGACATATTCAAAGACGAATTGCAAAAACTGCTAGATGCAGGATTCATTTACCCTATCTCAAATAGTGAGTGGGTCTCTCGTTTAGTGTTAGTTCCCAAGAAAAATGGTAAGTGGAGGATTTGTGTTGATGATACGGAGTTGAAAAAAGCCACAAAGAAGGATAATCTCCTCCTGCCCTTCATTGACCAAGTGCAAGATGGCCTTGCAGGGAAGAAGTTTTTTTCGTTCCTAGATGGATTCAGTGGGTAAAACCAAATCCAAATCTACCTAGAAGACCAGGATAAGACTACATTCACCTATCCTTCGGGTACTTTTGCCTATAGGGTCCTTCCTTTTGGCCTATGAAACGCTCCTGCCACTTTCCAAAGAGCAGTCTTGAGTATTTTTGCTGAGTTTGTAGATGATGTTGTGGAAATATATATGGATGAATTTACACCTTATGGTTGTGATTTTAAAGAAGCCCTGACTAACCTAGGAAAGGTATTACACAAATACATTGAAATGAATCTTTCTCTTAGTCCATAAAAATGTGAATTCTTAATGACTGAAGGGACTGTTATAGGTCATTCAGTATCTCAACAAGGACTGCAGGTGGACCCAAACAAAATAGCAATCATCCAAAGGGTCCCACCTCCACAAAAGAAGAGGGATGTCAAAAGTTTCTTAAGGTTAGTTGGATACTACCAGAGGTTCTTAAATGACTTCAACAAGTTGGCCTCTCCTTTGTTTGGGTTGTTAGACAAATATTCTGAGTTTATATGGTCCAAGAGTTTTCAAGAGGCCTTAGACATTCTAGAGGGTAAGTTAACCACTGCACCAATCCTTAGAGGCCTAAACTAGGCCCTCCCTTTTCGTATTCATACTGATGCCTCACACAAAGCCATAGGAACAACCTTAGGTCAAGAAGAGGAGAAATTGCCCTATGCCATCTATTTTATCAGTAAGAACCTATCAAAGGCCGAGCTAAACTATACTGTGACCGAAAAGGAACGCCTAGTTGTTGTGCATTCATTAAACAAATTTAGGCATTACATTACAGGCTATCAAACATATGTGCATACTAATCATGCTGCAATTAAATATTTAATGAACAAATCAGATGTGAATGCTAGGATTATAAGATGGTTCCTTTCATTATAGCTGTTTGATCTAACTATTCTTGATAAGCCTGGTAAGGAAATGTTTTTGTTGACATTCTATCTGGGATGAACCTGCTTGTAGGTGAAGAAGGAATGGTGGATGACCAGTTAGCAGATGAGCAGTTGTTTGCTATTTTAGTTCTCTCCCCATGGTTTTTTGATATAGAAAAATATTTGGTATCAGCATGGTTCCCACCAAACTTGCCCTCCCAAGAAAAGAGAAAGATAGTTAGGAAAAGCGTTGTAACAACCCTTGTGAAATTCCATGTAAAAATACATAAATACCACGGATGATGGGACATGTATTCCAAGCTGAATGGTGGACAAGACATATCGGGGGTGTTCATTTGGTTGTTTATGGCTAAGGAAATTGGCAAAGGCAATGGCTAAGGCATTAAAGTGGCAAAGAGTTATTTTGGCACATTTATTTATGAAATTAATGAAAATTAGGAGAAGAGGAAGGTAAAAGGTCACAGGTTGCATGTGAGGAGGAAAATGAAAGAAAATAATGGAAATTAGGAGAAAAAGGAAGTGAAAGGTCATAGGTTGCATGTGAGGAGGAAAATGAAGGAAACTAATGGAAAATGAAGAAAATAGAGGCCTCATTAATAAAAAGTCTTATAAGGATTAGTGGGCAACACTTGGTCAGTTTAGATTTGGAGCTCTCTCATTATTCTCTCTCTCTCATAGTCATGGACACTTAGAGTTTTCTTGGAGAACTTTGGAATTGGAGCAAGAAAAGCAAAGAAGGCAAGAGGAAGCAAGGATCAAGTAGGGAAAGGTAGGATGAAGCATCTACAACAGGCTTCATTACAGGTATCAACTTGCATGTGTATTTTCCTTGCTAGATTTGGCATGCATGGGATTGCATGTGTATTTTCCTTGATAAATTTGGCATGCATGGGATTGCATGTGTTTTTTCTCTACCATGGCATGGGTTTTTCTAAGTGTGACACTATTTTTGATCTAGCCTTGCCATTTACTGATAGCTTTTACGAGATGGGTTCTATCATGCATTTTGTGGGGGGGATGGTCGAATTGGATTCGAAGCTAAGTGGTGTGGGTCTCTGAATTGACAAACACATGGTGGTAGTGGTCCCTGAACCATATTGAGGATGCATAAGGCCACTAGCCTAGTAACCCCTGAACTAGACTGTGGGTTGCGGTAAAGCCATATTGTGTGCCTCGGTGGGCCTAGGAATCCTTGTCGCTGAATGGCAGGATATATGATAAAGCCAAGAGGCGTATTTTCTCTCCGTTGGGCCTAGTGATTTAGAGATCGAATGCACGGTAAAGACTTGAGAGTATGTCTTAGTGTAGGGCCTAGTGATCCTTGTATCAGACTGTGGATGAATGATAAAGCCTAAGAGACTAGGAGGCACTTAAATTCCTCATGGTGTAGGCGAATAACTCTGGTGGCATCCACATTGATTGATGCTTTTTGATGTGTTATATGAGTCCCACATTGATGCTTGGAATATGGCATCAGGATGATTGGCTGAAGAGAGACTTGGCTCAACCAATCTATTGTTGGGTAGAACATGGTAGTCCCATCACCGGTTGGTTCATTGCATTATTAATGAAAAGAATTCATTCCCTTGATTGCCATGTGAAAATGTAATGATGTATATATGGATTTTGATGGCTAATATTTTTATTTTATTTCTGTTCCTATTATGTTTTTTATATGCACATTTACCTCGGAGGGTGTTACAAGTGGTATTAGAGCATGGTTCAAACACTTGGACTCGATGGGCTCTATCATAGGTGAAATGAAAAACAAAGGTTAAATTTTAAGCCTTTCTATTTACTTGTTATAGTTTTTCTTCTGTGGAATATTAGAAGTGAAAAATTTGTCCATACTGAAGGTAAATCCCACTAATAATATGGTAAAAATTTTAGATATTGGTTCACAATACTTTAGGAATTATGATCCAAGGAAGATGACCTTCTTGAATGCACCTTTAAATAGGTCATGTTGGCATTTATTCCATAATGTTGCTTCCGTAGGCTTTTAGAAGCTTAAAATTTGTCCACATTGAGGCAACATACCACTGATTACTGTAAGAAATTTTAGATATTGGGTCGCAATATTTTAGGAGATATGAGTAGAAGGAGTCGAGCCTTTTGAATGTTCCTAAAATCAGGCCTCAAACAAGTGATGTTGTCATTTTTGTTATAACTTCTCTTATGGGCATCTCAGTAGTTGAATTTTTTTCCACAATTAGGGGAAATCCCACTGATATTGTGATGAAAATTTCAGAAATTTATTTGCTATATTTAGGAGATATGACTAGTGCAAATAGATTTTTTTGGATACTCTTAGAATTGTACACCAAATAGGATTGTGTTGGTATTTTTGTTATAATTTTTCATCTATGAAATATCAGAAGCTGAAATGTGAACCATACTAAGGGATAATTCCATTAATCATATGGTTCAGTTTCCATAACTTGTTCTACTACAGTTTAGGATATATGCATTGAATCATTCACTATATTACTTTTCATGCAAAGCATTTGATGAAATGCTTAAATGGTTCAATGATTAGTTGCATAGAAACTGTTTGATAAAATGCCCCAATGAGTATGTTGTTTGTGGTTGGGGATAGTATTGATGTGTGATAGTATTTCTATAGTTGGTATATGCTTACTTGTATGCAAATAGTTTGCTATATTAGTTTTCATGTAAAATGTTTGAAGAAGTGCTTACATGCCAATGTAATGGTATAGTAGTTGTTTGAATAAAATGTAAAAGTATGGTAATTTTTTGAAGAAAATGTTATTTTTTCTTGGATGGGATAGTATTGTAGTATGATAATATGGATGTAGCTGATATATGCCTATTTTCATGAAAATAATTTGAAGAGTTTCATGTAGGGAATTTGAAAGGTTGCATGCAAGGAATTTGAAAAGTTGCATGTAAGGAAATGGAAAAGTGGCATGTTTTTAGTTATTATGTTACAAGTCAAATAAGTGAAATGTTTTTGACTTAGTCTCATACAAATGTATAAGAAATAAAAACGAATTTATTTTCAAGTGTGATTAAATTTAGTATAGCTTTGGAGATTGACCCATTATAGTAGCTTCCTCCTTCTACCTTAGTGTGGACAATGGATAGTAAGGGGGTATGCTTATAGGTTGTTAGTATTGGTGAAAGATTATTTCAAATTAATAGACATGATGTCTTGGTTTTTGGGACGTGTGACTGACTGTGTATGAATTATATGTTGCTTACATGTTGATTTCATAATAGCTACTTACATCATTGTATGTTAGGTTACATTTTTTAATATTTTGATTACATGTATCAGTCTTGTAGGTTGATTACAAGAATTGATCACTTATGTTCGTCTACATGCATTTATGCGTAGGTGTAGTTGATTTGAAATTGCATATGCATATTGTTGGTTGCATGTGGCAATGTGTACAATGGATTAATGGTTGTTTTCATGCATGAGGTCATGGTTTGTGTAGTTGATATGGTCATGACTTGATGACTAGACTCTAGCTAGAATGATGTGTATATGGTTTGGTACTCATGTGTTATATGTCTATATGAAGTTGTTATGCATGTATGGTCTTGGTTGTAGTATGCATGAATAGTAGGTCAAACATGACTTGTGAAGTCATGGTATGCAATTTCAATCATCATGGTCCAATTGGATGTTATGATGCTAATGTGTCGACTGAGATAGAGCAGGAGATGTATATCATCATAGTGAGGTTGCAGCATTGGACTTTGGGGTAAGAGCAGATAGTCATACATGTATTGTATGTTTGGCATGCAGGTCTATAAGTTAAGGATTTTATATGCATTAGGTTTATATACATTAGGTTCATGTACATGTCTTTTGATTTTATGGTTACATTCCTGATAGATGTTGGTTGATTAGTGTAGTTATACGCACATGTGTCGGATATTCAATAATGATAGTAACTTGTAGTTGTATGCATTGCTATTGTTGTTTTATATTAGATAGCATGATGATTATCCTATATGTTACTGATGAGTATGTTATAGGTTAACTTGCTGATTGTTATATGACAGTTAGCTTGATCAATCGGTTTTATGTTGTTCATAAGCATGATATATAGCTTATTGTTGTTATATGCTATTAACTTGATGATTAGGGTTATTTGATTGAGATCTTGATGTCGTAATTTGGATTGGTCATATGCATGATGGTTATGTTCATTGCCTTGAAGATATTGATGTTATATGTATTGTGCTAACCTGGTTTGACCTATGCAGATGGTTATGGTTGCGATATTCAGGTATAAACTGACATATTTGTGAGATGGTGTTATACTAATCTAGCTTGACTTTTCATATGTGTGAATGATAATTGTGTATGCGTTTATGATGTGAACATGTTAGTTAGATATTGTTATGGATATCATGATCATATGAGTGCTTGAGTTGACATGTTATAAAGTTATATCTTGCTAACTAGATTGATTATGTAGACAAGATAGGCTCCCCTGAGGTACACTAAGGTATGAGTTTTCTTATGTATTATACTTGGTGTTTCATAGTTGATTATGTCTCCTATTTGATATTTGAGTGTTGGTTCCTGTTATGTCATATAATTGGTTTATTTAACATGGTATCTAAGTAAGGCGTTGAATAATTGATGAATTGATTAATATGAGTATGTGTTCAAATGATTTTGTTTTAAGATGATTGTACTAACATGTATGTGTTTAGACAATTGATATGTGCTTGAATGTAGTGATAGTTATAGTATTATGATTGATGAGTATGAGTTGACTATGGATTATTACATGATTGTTAGTCTTGGTAATAATTGATTTCAAATTAATAGATATTATTGTATTGATATTTGGAACATGTGGTTGACATGTGTGAGCATGATGTAGGGAGTTGCATGGCAAGAGAGGTTTCCATGAAATCTTGAAGAATGCTCGAGTTGAACTTTCGTTGTGAACAATGGTGATTGAGTCATGGTGTTTGTTGTTAGCCTTGTGCTCTTGGTCTTTCATGAATTGTTGAGCTTGATTTGTGGTCTTTTTTATGTCCAGAGTATGGCCATACCACTTTGTTTGTGGAGCCATGTTGCTTGGTTTTTATGGTCTTCGTCTAGTTTTTTTCTTGTCTTGCCTTTTACATTTTGAGTCTTGGTAATTGGTTGGGAAAGAGGAAAGTTGATGGAAATTGAGAGAGATGTGTGGTACCCAACTGATGATATAAGACTCGGATGAATCTTTGCGCATGAGTAAGCGCAGCGGAAGGTAAGACTATGACAATTGGTTGGACTGGTTGGGTCCATTGAGCTAAATGGACAATAGTAGAGCAGACAAAAGAAATGTAACTAGAAAAGGTAAAGTAAATGGATCAACAGTGCCATATCCTTTGGATATGTTGGGAACTATTTCTCTTCACCTGGGCCTTATGTTATCTGGTAATTATTTTATGATCATGATTGTGTTGAAGTTTATATATATGTATACATGTATGTATGTATGTCATTGTCTGACATGCTCATGGTTGTTTTATGCTAACGTTTATATATGTATGTATGTATCCATGTATCTATGTTCCTATCTAACAGGGTTGTTAGGCATCATTCTTGTGGAGGAATGATTTATTATGCAAGATAAAAACATGAAGAGGTTCATGGTCTTACGAGGAATCAAATTGGGAAGAATAGTCATGACAAATATACGAGGTCATTATCATATGGATATGATTTGATATTGTATACTTGTATTATGCCTATGACTATGTTATAACAGGTAATGTTGAAGGATACATCAACAAAGTGAAAGCAATGTGGTCTGCAGCATGCTAGGGTGAGCATGGACAAGACACTAGAAGCAAGGTTTCTTGGTAAGAACAATGTGGTTTTGTATGTGTCGTACTATTGTTGTGCATATGTTGTATATGTTGCATCTATGATGTGTGCACTTTTGGTGTTCCTTATATATAGCATGTGTACATGTTATTCATGCAATGTTATATAAATGATGGGACAAATAGGGTTGTGTGAATATTGCATGTGGGGTGTTGTATACATATTGTATTGTCTTCATGATGTATATTCGATGTGTGTGCATATGGTGCTCTATACATGTTGGATATGCAGTGTTGTGTACGAATGATGCCATGTACATGTTGGGTATGCAGTGCTATGTACACGTGGTGTTGCATGCATGTTGTACATGTGGTGCTATGTATATATGGTGTTGTGTGCATGATTGTATAAGTAGTGTTGTGAGGATGTGGTGCAATGTACATGTTGTACATAAGGTGCTATGAGCATGTGGTGTTGTGTACATGTCATGCATGTGATGCTATGTACATATGGCGTCTCATAGAAATCATGTGTGTGGTAGTATGTACATGAGGTATTGTGTACACGTTGTAAAGTGGTGTAGTGTACATATGGCATTGAGTACATGTTGTACAGGTGGCGTCGTGTACATGTGATGTTGTGCACATGTTGTGTAGGTGCTGTAGTGTACAGATGGTATTGTGTACATGTTGTACATATGGTATTGGTGTACATGTGGTATTGTGTGCATGTCACCCATGATGTGTTATGGGCATGTGGTATTATGTATGTGTATCATGTAGTCGTGGCATTGCATCGTGTGTGTTCGTTGTGCTGTAATTTATTTAGGTACATGTATTGGGTGGTATTGCACATTGAGTATAGATGGATGCATTGTGTTGTACACTAGTTGTAGGTGTATGCATTGTATGTCAGGTGTAGGTGCATGTATTGCATGGTGTTGTGTGTCAGGTTTGGTTGTATTTGTGTGATGCGCACTATGTGAATGTACACCTGGTAGAGGAGAAGGCACTGGGTGTTTACTAGGTGTGGCAACCAATTCGGTCTCTATACAGAAGAAGAAAGGTAGAAATAAGGATTGAGGAAAGGATAAGTATTATCATTTTATTTCAGTTTTATTATGAATGTGATTTATGACTATGGTATATGATTATTATATGGGATTTATGATTTTGGTTTATGATGGTTGCATGTGATTTATTATCTATGATGGTTGTGTTTGAGATAAACTAATGTGATATGTTTATATATGTTGATTTGGTCAAATATGTTAGTTTGACTTGTTGTGACAAGAAGAGAACAGGATTGAAAATATACCTTCTTAACAAGCTACCAATGAGGTATGATGTGAATTTATTTATTTATTTTGAATCTAATGGAAGTTATGCTCTTGGTACAGGAAGCATGAACATGCCCATTGGGTGGTTGAAATCGACTGCAAGAATTAGCAGTAGCAACAAAGAATTGAAACATGCAACAGTATGCTAATAAAGCACATTAGGAGCAGGGCCATTGTGGGACACTGGTACCCAATAGTTTCAATTGATTTCCATGAGCATGCTATGACCGGTATGGTAGTTTTGAGGCAGGTATATGCCTTGGTCTTTGAATCTTCTAATGCAAGGAAGCCTTGCCAAGGGATGGACTGCCTAGGATGGGGGTTCCAGTAGAACTTGGAAGGTGAGTGACTACATGGAAGGGGTGACTGGATTCCTGAGGGACTATGTAGTAGAGAAGGGAATGTCACAGATGGATTTTTTTTGGTCATTAGCATTGCCAGACAGAATCAGATGCACATTGAGAGTGTGCCTTGGAACAATGAGCTGATAATTGTTCACTGAGAGGACAAGTGGTGCGAGATTATAGTGTTGGAATTTGGATGCTGATTTGACTTTGCAGCAGATTATGGACTTCTTGGGTAGGAGGTGAATCCTAGTATTACTTTGAAGGTGGAGGTGTGAGCCTCTAGATTCCCTTGTTGATTGATACGGGCATTGTATCCTTTATTTGTTGGTTGAGAAAATGTGGATATATGTATATGTTTATATCATTGTAAATATCGTAACGAGTTGTGTTATAAAGATCCATTATGTGGTATGGTTTTTATATGGTCATGTTGTCATGATGTTTTTTATTTTTCTTTTGAGTGGGTCATTCATTGTAAATATTGCAAAGAGATATGTTATAAAGCTCCATGGACAATATGTTTTATTTTAAATGGTCTTTTGGTTATAGGTGTCATTGAACATCGAGGATGGTATTCCCCCAAGGGCAAGGGTTTTGTAACAGCCCTTGTGAAAATTCCATATAATAATATATATATACCACGGATGATGGGACACATACTCCAAGATGAATGGTGGGAAATACATCCTAGGGGTTGTTCATTTGGTTGTTTATGGCCACGGAAACTGGAAAAGGCATTAAAGAGGGAAAGAGGTGTTTTGGCACATTTATTTATGAAAATAATGGAAATTAGGAGAAATGGAAGGTAAAAGGTCACATGTTGCATGTGAGGAGGAAAATGAAGGAAAATAATGGAAATTAGGAGAAAAGGAGGTGAAAGGTCATTGATTGCATGTGGAGAGGAAAATGAAGGAAACTAATGCAAAGTGAAGAAAATAGAGGTCTCATTAATAAAAATGCTTCTAAGGATCAGTGGGCAACACTTGGTCAGTTTAGATTTGGAGATATCTCATTATTCTCTCTCTCTCATACTCTTGGACAGTTAGAGTTTTCCTGGAGAACTTTGGCATTGGAGCAAGAAAAACAAAGAAGGCAAGAGGAAGTAAGGATCAAGTAGGGAATGGCATGATCACGCAACTATAACAAGCTTCATTGTAGGTATCAACTTGCATGTGTATTTTCTTTTCTAGATTTGGCATGCATGGGATTGCATGTATATTTTCCTTGCTAGATTTGAAATGCATGTGATGACATGTGTTTCTTTTCTACCATGGCATGGGTTTTTCCAAGTGTGCTAGTATTTTCAGCCTAGACTTGTCATTTCCTGATAGCTTTGATGAGATGGGTTCTCTCATGCATTTTGTGGGGGGGATGGTCGGATTGGATTCAAAGCTGAGTGGGGTGGATCTCTAAATTGACAAACACATGGTGGTAGTGGTCCCTAAACCAGACTGAGGATGCATGAAGCCACTAGCCTAGTAACCCTAGAATTGTACTGTGGGTTGTGGTAAAGCTATATTTTGTGCCTTGGTGGGCCTAGGAATCCTTGTTGTTAATGGCTGGATATATGGTAAAGCCAAGAGGTGTATTTTCTCTCTATTAGGCCTAGTGATTCCGGGATGGAATGCACAGTAAAGCCTGGAGAGTATGTCTTGGTGTAGGGCCTAGTGATCCCTAGATCAGACTGCAGATGCATGGTAAATCCTGAGAGACTATGAGACACCCAAATTTCTCATGGTGTAGGTAGAGAACTTAGATGGCATCCACATTGATTGGTATTTTTTGATGTGTTCTATGAGTCCCATATTCATACTTGGAATATGGCATGGGGGTGATTGGCTGAAGGAATACTTGGCTCAGCCAATCTATGGTTGGATGGAACATGATAGTCCCATCACCAGTTGGTTCATTTCATTATTAATGAAAAGAATTCATTCCCTTGATTTCCATGTGAAAATGTAATGATGTATATATGGATTTTGATGGTTGATATTTTTATTGCATTTCTATTCCTATGATGTTTTTTATATGCACATTTACCCCAGAGGGTGTTACAAGTGCCTCCTTCACCTAGATTGGGGGAAATCTATTCAAACTTGGTCTAGATCAAATCTTGATAAGGTGTGTAAGGGAAGCACATGTCTTTGAGATCCTTCTGACCTGTCATGATGGGCCTTGTGGAGGTCACTTTGTAGCAAAAAGGACAACATTCAAAGTGTTGCAAGCACCCTATTATTGGCCTACTCTTCGTCAAGATGTAAAAAAATACATTAGCCAGTGTGATTGGTGCCAGAGGATGGTAAAGCCTACTCTAAGAGATGAAATGACCCTACAACCTCAAGTGACTTTTTAGCCATTTAACAAGTGGGGCATAGACTTCACTGGGCCTATCAACTATCCTTCAAAGCAAAAACAACACACCATTGTGTGAACTTATTATTTTACTAAGTGGGCTAAAACAAAGGCAATTAAGGCAACAACAAAAGAGAAGGTGGCTGAGCTCCTAAGGGAGAATGTATTCTACAAATTTGGGTACCCTAGAGAGCTAGTCACAGACCAAGGTAGCCAGTTTACCACTAGCATGATTGAAGAACTACTTAGCCATCACAAAGTCAAGCATCAGTCCTCCACTCCCTATAACCCACAAGCTAATTGACAAGTGGAGGTGACCAATAGGGCACTGGAGAACATCTTAACCAAGGTAGTGAGCAGCAACACGAAGGATTGGGCAGAGAGACTAGTTGAGACCACCTGGGCCTATAATACAACCTTGAAGACCACCACTAGATTTACACCCGATGAGTTGGTCTATGGGAAAAAGGCTTTGTTGTCCATTGAGTTTGAATATAACACATTGAGGATGGAAACACAACTAGATTTGGATCTGATTCATGCACAGAAAGAAAGGTTGTTACATTTAAATGGCTTGGATGAATTTAGAATGTGGGCCGTCCTACATACAGAGATAGTTCAGCTTTAGAGGAAGATCTGTTATGACAAACATATCAAGGAGAAGAAATTTCAAGATGGAGATTGGGCATTGTTATATGATTCAAGGTATAAAGACTTCAAGGACAAGCTAAGGACAATATGGCTAAGACCTTATGTGGTGGAAAGATGCCATGGCAATGGTTCAGTGCAAATCAGAACTATTGATGAAGAAGCCATTCCATTGCTAGTTAATGGACACCGATTGAAAATGTACAAGAGGCTTTTATCAAAACAATAGTTCATTGAAAATATCAATAAGACAATGATGCTGGTGGAGCAAGTTCCAGCTCCTTGCTCATCAGGTCACTGAAAAGGGAAAAAAGAATAAGGATTCAGTTGAAAACCTCCATGAGGTGCCTGAGGGCCACCTTTGGGTTCAAAACCTCATGAGGCGGCCCAAGAATGAGAAAAATGAAAAGGATAGGAAGAACCCTGGGTGAAAACCATCCTTAAGGCACACAGGGTAGATATATAGGGTGAAAACCTCTTTGATGCAGCTTAGGTGTTATTTAAAATATATTATATATATATATTAATAATATATATATATATAATAATAATAATAATAATAATAATAATAATAATAATAATAAAAGAAAAAACATAATTGTTATTTATAGGTGGGTGAGAAAAACAGGCAAGGAGCAAAGAAAATATCCAAAGGGAACCCTGCCTCACATATATTCATTTCCTCCACTCCTTAGCATGCATCCCTCCATCAATCCCATTGTTTTTCACTTCATTTCTTCAATTCAGGTGAATATTGTGTTTTGTACAGAGTCATCTCAACCATTACCATCATCTGTGCATCCACATACACTCCTACTCCCTTCGTGCATTCATTACAACATCCTCACAGTACCAGCCAACAACATGATCAAGAAATTCTAAGGGAGACACCAAACATTGCCAACTGATAATCCAGGAGCTCCACAATAGGAACAGTAGCATCAGATCTTCAGTCACAGACACCTGTAAAAGCTAATAAACCATCAACAAACAATAGAGGAGGAAGAAGAATGACCATCAACAACACCTTTTATCTTTGGCAACTGTAACATGGCATGAAGACCACAAGTAAGTATCCCACTCACTCACTCATATGCATCATTTGATCAAAAGTTGTAAAGGTTAAGAGGTAGTTGGTTTATAAGTGAAAGGGTGGAAAAAAGGAAATTCTTTAATAAGTCCAAAGAGAATGCAAGAGTCCATAGATACAGAATTGTTATGGAAAACATTTGATAATTCTTTAAGAATTAAGGCTTGGGGTAGAAACACTAGTTTACCAAAGACTCAGCATGCCCTATTTCTTTATACAATCTCTCATAGACTTGACCAACAAAGTAAAGGAAGGGAATTCCCAAAAGTTGGCTGACCATGGTTTGATCAAAATCCTCATTGAGGGTGCCCTTCAAAACCTCAGGATCCCTATAAAATGGTCAGTCTTTAGAGACTTACCAGTAGAGGGTGACATCAAAACCCTCATCTATGATGTTAGTCCTTCTGTTAGTAAGTAGGAGTCTGTTGTGGCCACCAACAACCGCCCTCTTTGTTTGATATTAGCAATAACACCAAGCAAATAGCGGACCCTTAATAAAATTCAAACAAACATCTCTAGGAACATTTTTGTTTTTCCTTAGAATTTTATCGTAACAAAGCAATGAAACATTTCTTTTATGAGCATAATAAACTACGAAGGAACAATGCGAAAAATCATCGCGTCGCATTCACTATGAAACGCTCTTAAAAGAAAAACGTAAGAAATCTCCGACTGCCGATGTGTGATGTCGCATATCGCAACATCGCGTAAAGTAGCACACAATGACTAATTTCTGTGATCTGCAATCTACGATACTATGATGATGCGATACTGCGATGCCATGATACTATAACACAATCTGCGATCTGCGATCTGCTATAAGCGCAAGTTTTCCTCGGCACAATATTCAAGGAAAGCTGCCCATTAATCAAAATTAAGCGCGCGCCTTAAAAAATAAATTAATGATTGTACGAATGACTGCTTTTTGTTTTTTGAAGAGTCAGTTCGCTGAGAATGTCATAATTATGCACACATAAGATTTGAAGCTTTCATATCAATCTTTATTACCATTGCTCTTTCCCTTTGCACAAACTATAAAATAGGAAATAACATGAAGCAATATGCAGGAAACATCTAAGGAAAAAGGGGAAAGCGCCAATGCTCGGAGAACACCGAAGAAATCTCCTCAGAAACGAGTTCCGCATACGATAGAACAACAGATGTTGATGTCGATAAGTCATCTAAAGCTCAGAATCAAAGGTACACAAAAGCAACATGATTACAAAAAGACCTGAAACTTACACACCAGAAAAGCCTGAAATGAAGATCGGAAGCAGTTTTCAATCCAGAGAATTGTTCAGAAAGTAAAGTCTTTTGACTCATCAAGTCGTTCGCAGAGACAAAAACCGAAATAGCAAAAGCCAGATCAGTTTGGGAGAGATTTGAGTTATTACCAATTATACAAGTAATGAATATACCCAGTCAGAGGACGATTCTCTAAAATATCTTAGAATTTACTAGAAAGTGGTGCCAGCTCTTGCTACTTCTACTTTTATAGCGCACACAAAAGGGGAGGGAAACCAGCTGACCCTTCCTAGTCGAATGTTGCATGCTTACAACACTAAGGAGAAAATACAGAAATAGTTCAGAGTCAGATTTAATTTTTAGAAATAATTTGCTTTATCAGAAGGACGGTCATTAAAAAATTGGATCCTAAATTTATGTAATCAATTTAATTAGCTAGCAGTATTTAAACCCTTCTCAGGCATTTAGAGAAGGGTCCGCAGATTTGTCAAAAACTCGTCCTCAGAACATGCACTTTTGCGCCCTCGGAGGTGGTTTTTGATGAATGGATGGATCAAGGTTTATTAATGTTTGCATTTGATATCTGCTACTGATGTTGCACTTTTGTACTCTTAGTAGATGTTAGAGCAAGGAGAGATAAATCATTGTTGCTTGAAGCTTATGAGTAGAACCAGTCATGAATGGTACTTTTATCTCTTGACTATCTTTGCTTATATTCTTGAAGTGATTTATAGTTTTTTAGTTATTTATTTGTTATTGCATAAATGTATGGGTTATCATTTGGCAGTTTTGTACGGTGAAGTCATATTGTTTATGTCTAACATATGAATAGCTTATTATGCGATATGTTGTTCACAACTGTTTTTCCTAACTTCTTATGCAAAGTGGTTTATCTTAAATGGTTTCTATTCTTATGATAGTTGAATGATCTTTATTACCTGTTATTCTTTGAAATCTATTTAGATCACATAATGGGAGATATACATCCTGGGTTAGCATAGATTTGATGTGTTGTTTCTCACTAGATTACAATAGCATAGAGTTAGTTTAAAGAATTTGAATTAGATTAGCTTTAAAGTACTCTTAGATCAGCATTATTCAACTCTACACACACACACACACCCAAGATCAGGAAACTGGTCCCATTATCCCCAGTCGAACCCACTATACCAAACAGATAAGGAGCTGCCAACCAAGGTCAAGACTGGGTGGGTATCCCCCTTGTTGTTGACCCGATTTTCGGGGATTCGACATATTTGGCGCTAGAAGGAGGGCCTGAACTATGAATGGCACCTAAATCGAAATCTAAATACCATTCTGAGAGTAAGTCACCCTCATCAACTCCCCCGACTTCTCCAGTACGTTTAAATTCAGAGTCAGAAGTTGTTCGAATATTAACTGCTGCTACATACCCCAATATTTAAGACCAATCTACCATTGAACCCCCTAAAGTTCAAACTCTTATTCGCAAACTCCAGGGATTTTCTATTTTTACACTGGGGTTTGATAAATCTCAAAGCAGCGTGACTTCGCAGTATAATCCTGCTCATCCTTGGACTAGGTTAAAGAGTGGAAAATTTGACATCTGGCCAACTGAATTCCCTCTTCCCACCAGGAAGAGAGCAAGGAAAACATCACTGCAGTCTGACAATGAGAATCTTTCATCTACATCATCCATCTCAACCCCCTCACCGCGAAGTCAACCGCCCACATCTTCATTCCAAACCACTCATCCACCTTTCACAACCCCTCTTCCCCTATCGCCCAAGATCATAATATCTTCATCTTCCCATCCTCAAGGATCATCCCCTACACTTGCAATTACCAGCAACTCAAAGATGGCCCAATCTCCATGGAACAACCCTGGAGCGGTTTTAATGCCTCCACCCCTAAGCCAAATATTGGCCCATCCTGAGAAATGGCTACCCAAATTCAACCCAGAAGCAGGCATGCTAGCTGAAGAGCACATTAACAATTTCATGCTCTCTGTCAATCTTAATGGAGTTACCAACGAAGATACTGTTGTCCGTATTTTTCCCTATACAATGCAAGGGACAACCGGGTCATGGTAATTTTCATTACCTTCTGGGTCTATAACAAGCTGGGACATCTTTCAAAATCAATTTCTCACCAAATTTGGTGATGACAGATCAACGACAAAGATTTCAATTTACGATTCAATAAGATCCTCAAAAAAATCCCCACTGCTTCCCAACCTAGCGAAGAAGTACGATGTGAATGGTATATCACAGCCTTACCATCAAAATTAGCAGTCTTCGTAGATAGGGCAAATAAAAAAACTTTAGTTGAAAACCTGACAGAGGCGATAGCAGTAGAGAAACGTGTTATAGCCTTGGAGAAAAGATTTGTGATCGAAGAACACAAATCTAAAAAGATCACCTTCAAGGAAGACCCCAAGAAGAAACAGATGAAAGATCCTTTCGATTTAGAAGGGTTGCAGAAGGTATTAAAGACCATGTCCAATGAGATGATTGACATAAAAAAAAAAGTGGCAGAAACTTCTTCAAAAAAGCCCTACAGAGCTTTTAAAAGAAGCCCTTCAATGGATGCGAAACTACCCAACGCTATCTCAAATGTTGAATCCGAAGAAGAGGAAGAAGAAGAAAGAACCACTGAAGGATAGACCAATGATGAAGAAATTGTGGAACTACAAGGAATGTGGGATTTCATCCTCCCACAAGAAGAAGATCAAGAAGCATTTCCGGTTAGCACACGAAGAAAAAACCAACTTGATCCTCCCCAAAATACCCCTAAGAAGAAGGGCACGAGCCCTACAGTAAAAGAAAAAGTTGCAACAAAGAAAACGACCGCTAAGGCGACTCAATCTAGCCCAGTCCAACCAGATCAAACACCTCCATCAAGAACACTATTAGTGTCAGATGAAATGGACTACAATATTATCGATGACATGAAAAAGACTAGGGCTAATATCACTCTTTATGAATTGAGCAAATTGAAACATCAACAGAAGAATGATGAAAGAATTACACGCCGTACCTACTACATCTTTGCCTACAGCTATAGCTACTCACAACATGGGAAGACCCCCAATAAACACGACCAATAAGATCGATCCAAATGACATCGCCTTGATTGGAGGAAGATCAAGATCTCACACTCCCCCTTTTCTTCTCACTTATGAAATCTCCAATAAAAATGTGCACAATTGTTTGGTAGATTCTGGAGCTTCAACAAATATTTTACCCAGATCAATATGTGCCAAGTTAAACGTTCAACCACAAAAATATGCAGTGCGCATAGTTTAGCTTGATCGGTCTCAAGTCGAAGTGATTGGTGAACTTAATCAAGTCACCATAAGATTGTCGTCTAACCCCAAGGTATGTTAGGTTATCGACATTCTAGTAGCTGATATCCCTAAATTCTATGGCTTAATTCTTAGGAGGGATTGGTCCGAAAAACTCCATGGATACTTTTCAACCGACTGGTCGCACATGTGGTTACCATACAATGGTAAACCAAAAATCAAATAAAGGTGAACGAGACTTACACAGAATACATAGTAAACATAATTGGAGGAGAAAATGAAGCAATAACATCAAAAGTAGATCATAGCCAATTCTCGGTAGATCTTCCTCAGCAATTCAATGCTCATAATCACCTTACTTGAAAATTCAGTTTGTCCCAAGTCAAATTTTTTCCCAAACTGATAATTCAAAGTGTGTTAATTTTGTAGAAGAACCTATAAATACATCTTTGTTTTGGAAATTATATTTTGATGGCTCTAAATCTAACGAAGGAGCAGGAGCGGGATGCGTTCTGAATGGTCCAGAAGGGAACAAGACAATGCTTACGTGTAGACTTGAATTCGATTGCACAAACAATACAACAGAATATGAGGACTTGGTGCAAGGCCTATACAAAGAAATCGGGTTGAACGTCAAGTACCTTCAAGTCTTTGGAGACTCTGAGATTGTGGTCAAACAGGTACGTAACACCATACATTGCCTATCAATTCATTTGAAACACTATCAATCTCTAGTACAGGATCTTAATGAGCATTTCATAGCATTCAATATTTTCTCAATCCCGAGAATTCAAAATGCAAGCGCAAACCTTTTAGCCAACGTAGTCTCTAGACTCATTCCCTCTAAAGATTTTAGTCCAGATAGATTCTCGATAGAATTAATCTTTAGACCATCCATCCCTGACAACATTACAAACTGGAGACTATTCAGTGACGATCCTGATATTGTAAATTTCCTCACCTCTGAAGGATACTACTCCAATCAAATAATTGACGAAGACCACCACGATCAACAAATACAACAAAGTAGCACTAATAATGTTATACCTAAATCGGTGGTTAAGTTAGAAGACTTATACGATTTGAAAAGTTGGTTTAAAAGGTCTACTAATTCTAGGCTCTATAGTTGAACTCTGAACTATGAATCAGTAAACTCCGGAACCGATGATAAACCACAAAATGTTAATCTAGGCCACGACCTATCTCCTGAAGAGAAACTAGCATATATTCATCTTTTGAGACAATACAAAAATGTTTTCGCCTGGAATTACGATGAGTTGAAGACATACGACACTTCCATTATTCAACATACTATCCCTATGATTGACAATGAAAAACCTGTCCAACAGAAACTCAGAAAAATCCACCCCAATTTAGAAAACCAAATAAAGATTGAGCTGAATAGGTTGTTAAAGGCCAGAATAATTTTCCCCGTCAGACATTCCAAGTGGGTCTCCAATATGGTACCCGTTAGAAAGAAAAGCGGAGATATTAGAATCTGCATCAATTTTCAGAATCTCGACAAAGCCTGTCAAAAAGACAATTTTCCCCTCCCTCCTATGGAGTAGATATTACAGGCAGTAGCAAGCTCAGAACTAATGTCTTTTTTGGATGGATTTTCAGGATACAACCAAGTGCTGGTACATCCCGACGATCAGTTAAAAACCACGTTCCGAACCAAATGGGGCACATATGCATATCGGAAGATGCCATTTGGTTTGATCAATGTCGGCACTACGTTTCAAAGAGCTATGGACATCGCATTCAAGGGTTTAGTCAATAAAGCCGTAGTGATTTATTTGGATGATATAACTATGTACTCCAAGAAGCGACGTGACCATCTCAGAGACTTGAAACAAATATTTCAATGATGTTTAAGGTATGGGATTTCACTTAACCCAAATAAATATTTTTTCACATTAAGTGAAGGAAAACTTCTTGGATTCATAGTATCAAAATCAGGTATTCACATTGAACCTGATAGAATCAAAGAAATTTCCGAAATATCCCTACCTCACAATAAAAAGGCCATGCAATCT
>APFE030761090.1:0-10251 GCA_000404065.3 Pinus taeda | reverse complement strand
GTTAAATCTTGATTTGTTGCAGTTAAAATGGTTTTTTAACTGCATATTTGGATTCAGCGCCCTGAAAAACCCCTGGGATGCTTTGATTGTGCAGAAACTAGCTATCAAACTTGCGATTCAAATAAATTGCTGCCGGATTTTGACCCGAAAAACCCACCAGAAAAACTTCCAAAAATTCGCATTATAGACAACTGCGAAGTCATAGGCCCATCAACGTTTGTGTTGCAGGATTTAGCAGGTAGAAAGGATTATTTGCCTGTTAATGGACAAATCCTGAAAATATACTTTCCACAGAAGATTACTCTTCTAAATTTTTGTAGGATAGCTTTTTGTTTTTCTTCTTCCTTATAAATGAAACCAGTTGTAGATGGTTACTACAGGAGTTACTTTCAAATGGACACCAAATCCTCTGTTAGATTTTGATTTTTCACTTGTACAAATAGTAAAAAAAATTTCAAAAAATCTGATCTTTATTATTGACGGATAGAGTCCAACTTTAGCCTAGATATGATACTAGTTCCAACTTCAATTTTTTTTTTATGAAAGCAACCTTTGGCAAAAAACTTGTTTTATATCAGCACAATGAAAGGTATCAATAATAAAATGAGTATTCTCTGTAAAACTGCTATTTTCCAAACTCTATTATTATCGTCCAGAACTTTCTTAAGGAAAAACGATGGTTTCCTCCCTGCTAAAGGAAATCGCAGCATTCAGAGAATTAATCCGAGAAAACACTATATCTCAAAGAATAAGAGGTCTCATCACGAGCCGACTTATCATGATCACAGATATTATAACTTGCTGGCTTTGCCAATACTATCCACCAAAACAGGGCAACGACTTAAGGTTGTTGCAATCAAAAGACAAGGGGTCTCATCACGAGCCAATTGTTCAGCAAAAGTGTAAATCAAGTGAATGACCGTGTCATAATTTGGCCACCAAACCAAGACATTGTTCTTTAGAGAATAAAAAAGAAAAAGTATCAAAATGGGTTTTTCTCTGAAAAAGTTGTAGATAGCCTTAAGCAGGATAAAGGATCATTGCTGGGTAACAGATAACCTTGTCGAGGCTATGGACGCCTGCTGGCAGTAGAGGCTCTACCTACGGTAAATGAGAATATTTTAAAAGGGCCAGCATAGCAGAGATGACCTCATTTTATCTTTAAAATACCAAGTAATGGCTGGTGTAAATGCAAGGACTAAGCCTCAGGAAGCGAACAATTGGAATAGAGAAAGGTTTAAACAAAATATCATTGATAGAATAAGACATAATGTACTCTATATGTCCATAACAAAGTTTAGACTTATGAAAATTTTCCTGTTTCGGAATTTGAAATTAATTAGAAAATCAGAGATAATTGGTTCTTCCCAGTGAATCGCCATTGTTGTGGCCACCAACAACCCCTCTCTTTGTTTGATATTAGCAATAAAACCAAGCAAATACGGGTCCCTTAATAAAATTCAAACAAACATCTCTAGGAACATTTTTGTTTTTCCTTAGAATTTTATCGCAACAAAGCAATGAAACATTTCTTTTATGAGCATAATAAACTACGAAGGAACAATGCGAAAAATCATCGCGTCACATTCACTATGAAACGCTCTTAAAAGAAAAACTTAAGAAATCTCCGACGGCCAATGTGCGATGTCGCATATCGCAACATTGCGTAAAGTAGCACACAATGACTAATTTCTGTGATCTGCGATACTCTGATGATGCGATACTACGATGCCACGATACTATAACACAATCTGCGATCTGCGATCTGCGATAAGCGCGAGTTTTCCTCGGCACAGTATTCAAGGAAAGCTACCCATCAATCAAAATTAAGCGCACACCTTAAAAAAGAAATTAATGATTGTACAAATGACTGCTTTTTGTTTTTCGAAGACTCAGTTCGCTGAGAATGTCATAATTATGCACACATAAGATTTGAAGCTTTCATATCAATCTTTATTACCATTGTTCTTTCCCTTTGCACAAACTATAAAATAGGAAATAACATGAAGCAATATGCAGGAAACATCTAAGGAAAAAGGGGAAAGTGCCAATGCTCGGAGAAAACCGAAGAAATCTCCTCAGAAACGAGTGCCGCATACGATAGAACAACAGATGTTGATGCCAATAAGTCATCTAAAGCTCAGAATCAAAGGCACACAAAAGCAGCATGATTACAAAAAGACCTGAAACTTACATGCCAGAAAAGCCCGAAATGAAGATTGGAAGTAGTTTTCAATCCAGAGAATTTTTCAGAAAGTAAAGTCTTTTGACTCATCAAGTCGTTCGCAAAGACAGAAATCAAAATAGCAAAAGCCAGATCAGTTTGGGAGAGATTTGAGTTATTACCAATTATACAAGCAGTGAATATACCCAGTCAGAGGAAGATTCTCTAAAATATCTTATAATCTACCAGAAAGTGGTGCCAGCTCTTGCTACTTCTATTTTTATAGCGCACACAAAAGGGGAGGGCAACCAGCCGACTCTTCCCAGTCGAATGTTGCATGCTTACAGCACTAAGGAGAAAATACAGAAATAGTTCAGAGTCAGATTTAATTTTTAGAAATAGTTTTCTTTATCAGAAGGACGGTCATTTGAAAACCGGATCCTAAATTTATGCAATCAATTTAACTAGCTAGCAGTATTTAAACCCTTCTCAGGCATTTAGAGAAGGGTCCACAGATTTGTCAAAAACTCATCCTCAGAACATGCACTTTTGCGCCCTTGGAGGTGGTTTTTGATGAATGGATGGATCAAGGTTTATTAATGTTTACATTTGATATCTGCTACTGATGTTGCACTTTTGTACTCTTAGTAGATGTTAGAGCAAGGAGAGATAAATCATTGTTGCTTGAAGCTTATGAGTAGAACCAGACATGAATGGTACTTTTATCTCTTGACTATCTTTGCTTATATTCTTGAAGTGATTTATAGTTTTCAGTTATTTATTTGTTATTGCATAAATGTATGGGTTATCATTTGTCACTTTTGTACGGTGAAGTCATATTGTTTATGTCTAACATATGAATAGCTTATTACACGATATGCTGTTCACAACTTTTTTGCCTAACTTCTTATGCAAAGTGGTTTATCTTAAATGGTTTCTATTCTTCTGATAGCTGAATGATCTTTATTACCAGTTATTGTTCGAAATCTATGTAGATCGCATAATGGAAGATATACATCCCGGGTTAGCATAGACTTGATGTGTTGTTTCTCACTAGATTACAATATCATAGAGTTAGTTTAAAGAATCTGAATTAGATTAGCTTTAAAGTACTCTTAGATCAGCATTATTCAACTCTACACACACACACACACCCAATATCGGGAAACTGGTCCCGTTATCCCCAGTCGGACCTGCTATACCAAATGGATAAGGAGCTGCCAACCAAGGTCCGGACCGGGTGGGTATCCCCCTTGTTGTTGACCCGATTTTCGGGGATTCAATAGAGTCAAAGAAAGAAGATACAGAGCTAGATGGGATGAGATGGATGAAGAATAAATTAATACAGAGGAACATGCTGAAGCAGAGGAAGAAACTAATGGAGATGAGAAAGAACAACAAAAGGAAGAAGATAAGAAAAATTTAGAGGACAACTATAGGAAAAGGAAAACGACCTAGCATGTATGGCCAACCTCTCATTTGAGGCCATCCAGTGTAGGATTCCAGCTAAATCCTATACCCTTTACCTTAGAGAACAATGGTTGCAATTTCAGATTAAAACACTAGCATAAAGGGGCACCATGCCATCTCAAGAATGCAAATAGTTTAATGATTTTTGCGATCAAAGTGAGTTGGAGGATAAGGCCAAAATGACTGAGTTTTACTTGCACAACATGGCCCTCACATACATGAATATCTGGGATCGTAATGGAGAGCAAGGAGATCTACAATTAATGGCTTTGGGATCATCAATGAATAATGAGAAGTCAAGGGTTGCGGAGATGAAAAGGATATTGACAAGAGAGCAAAATGAACCCCTTTTCACTAGAGCTGAACAATCAAATCCTATGGCCCTAATCAACACCCATAATCTAATTACAAATGATCCTCAACTGACACTTAGATATCTTACTGCCAAGGAGCAAGCAATTTCACATTTTGAGGATATGTTTAGACTGCTAAGAGATGATAATATACATGCATGCTAAAGGAGACGGAAAACACTGCCACGCAGGCTAAATACTAGAGACTATCACTCCCCTCAAAGGTTGAGAGAGGCACTCAATAGGACACCTATGTGTAAGAAATCAATGCAAAAGATGAAGGTCAATTGGATAGGCCTAAAACTCATTCCACCATTGCTCCTAGGGATGCTATAGAAAGGAAAGCAGGCTTCTATAAAAAAGAAGAAGCGACCATAATAGAAGCACGGGATGTCAGAGAGGCTACCAAAGCCATGAAGGGCATGGACATTGACTAAGTTGCTCAGAGAATGAGCAACACTTTCAGTAGGGGGGTTATGATAAGCCTCATCATTTAGTAATTATATGGGCCTTAATTGGCCTTAATTCACCTCCTAGCTTAGCCAAACCAAATATTCTCACAACTTATTGCATACTTTTGATTATATTTTGTTTATGAGATGAGTTAGAGTTGGATATTTTGCTTTGAGGTCTAATTTGCATATAATGTAGGAATAAAGGGTAAAAGCAAGGAAAATGTAGGACTAAAGGATAAAAGTAAGGAAAATGCAGGCATAAAGGATAAAAGCAAGGAACTATGGAAAAGACCTTGGTCAAAACTCAAATGGGACAAGTGAGAGTAATTATAGCAGGTGAATTCTCATCATTTACCACCCCTCCATTCGAATATTCCTCCATCAGCTTGGAGTGTAAACAACCATCAATTTGAAGAATAGAAGACAATCGAGCAAGTGAAGGTGACACAAACCAATTTTTCTTGAGTTAGAGGCCAAGCCTACCTAATGGGAAGGAAGTCATTAGAGACTTTAGATATATGAATAGAGAGGCTTAGGACCTAAATAGGATTCATACTTCTATTGTAAAAACTCCACATTATTGTTGAGCTGCAAGACTTGTGACATTGTTCTGTAATCCATGGTATTCATAATGAGAATGAGTTTTGTTTTAATCCAACTCTAAGTTGACTCTGAGTGTTGAAGCTCTTGGGTTAGGGCCCAACCCGACCATCCAAAGCTCCTCTTAGATAGCATATATTCATATATTTTTGTCCATTTTCTTAAATAGATTCATGGTTTTTCATTGTTTATCTGCTTTGTAGCTTTCTCGTTTTGTTTACTTGCGTAAATAACTTCTTGGTTATGTTCATTTTCTTAAGTAGGATTTATGGTTTCTCTAATTATTTGCTTAGGTAGCTGCATTTTCATTATATTAGCATAGAGTAGATCGATTGTGATGTATTTTACTTCCATTTGTGCCTTATTTCAATTTACATGTTAGCTAGGCAAAAAAGATCACTATCAGGTTGTGTGCAGATGTCTCGGCCTCATCTCCTCCCTCTCGGATCATGACTTGAGGAAGAGACCCTTCAAGAACCCCAAAAACACAGGTTTCTGGTTCTCGCATGAGCTATGAAGTTCGTTGTTTGATGTAGTTATTTGTTCACCCGCATTGGTTTTTCTGTCATTCTCGTTTAAAAACCTCCTTCAACACGTTCTTCATGCATCGCTTCTTCACTATCATATCCACAACAAACCTTCACAACCACCATCCAATTCATTAGTTTTATTCAACTTCTACCTCGTGTGAAGTCCAACACATTCTTTATGAGCTTTAATCTCCACCGTCAATCTATCTCTTGATCCAACAACAATTGCATCACCCGATCACTTTATGCACTTCAAACCCCCACCGTCGATCAGCCTCGCCTGATCTAATTGCTAACGCTTTACTCAATCACCAACTAGGTTGGCTGGTCTCCATCGTTGAACAACCCCACCTAATCTAACGACTATGATGCAATCTTGCATGGATTACTGTACGACCATTATCTGCCCGAGAGCTCATTGATGAGCCTCATCATTGAGTATCATATGGGCCTTAATTAGCCTTAATTCACCTCCTGGCTTAGTTAAACCAACTATTCTCACAACTTATTACATACTTTTGATTATATTTTGTTTATGAGATGATTTGGAGTTAGATATTCTGCTTTGTGGTATAATGTGCATGTAATGCAGGAATAAAGGAATAAAGGGTAAAAGCAAGGAATTGTGGCAAAGACATTGGTAAAAAATTGAATGGGACAAGGGAGAGTAATTATAGAAGGTAAATCCTCCTCATTTACTACCCCTCTATTCGAATATTCCTCCATCAGCTCAGAGTGCAAACAACCATCAATTTGAAGACTAGAAGACAACGAGCAAGTGAAAGTGACACAAACTAGTTTTTCTTTAGTTGGAGGACAAGCCTCCCTAATGGGAAGGATGTCATTAGAGACTTCAGATGTATAAATAAGAGAGGCTTACAACCTCAAGAGGATTCATACTTCTATTGTAAAACTCTATTTTATTTCTGAGCTGCAAATACTTGTGACAGTTTGCTCTGTAATCCATGGTTTTTATAATAAGAATGACTTATGTTTAAGCTAGCTTTGAGTTAACTCCAAGGGCTAAAGCTCTTGGGTTAGGGCCCGACCCAAGTAGCCAAAGCTCCTCTTTCCTGTACATGTATGCTAGCATAGAACACTTTTATGTTTATTTGTTTAAGTAGTTTTATGGTTTTCACTGTTTATTTTCTTAAGTAGTTGTACTTTCATTACAACAATAGAGCGTAGATTATTCATGGTTTTCTTGTTCACTTGCTTCAGTAGCTGCATTTGTTGTAGTTTACCTCCATTTATGCCTTCTTTTAGTTCACAAGTTAGTTAGGAGAAAAATATCACTATCAGGTTGTGCGCAGGTGTCTCAGCCTCATCTCCTCCCTCTGGGACCATGTCTTGAGGAAGGGACCCTTCAGCAGCCCAAAAAACATAGGTTTCTAGTTCTCGCATGAGCTATGGAGTTCACTATTTGATGTAGTTATTTCTTCACCCTCACTAGTTTTCTCTATCATTTTCCTCTAAAATCCTCCTTCAGCATGTTCTTCATGCATCACTTCCTCACCGTTCGATCCACAACAAACCTTCACAATCACCGTACGATCCATTAGTTTTCCCAAATTCCACTTAATTTGTGCGCTTTAAGTCCCCACCATAAATTTTACTCGCCTAATCCAACATCTATTGCTTCACCCAATCACCAACAAGATTGGACGATATCCACCATTTATTAGCACCGCCTGATCCGACAACTATCGCTTCACCCGATCGCTGACTACCTTGGACGATCTCCACTGCTGATCAGCCCCACCTGATCCAACGGCTATCACGAAACCTCACACAGATTAGTCCACGATCATTATCCACTAGAGAGTATGCAAGAAAAGCGGTTTTCCTGTGCTATGTGTCACGCAGTTAGGTTTGTAGAGCATTGGAAAGGTATGTTTTAATGCATAACTTAGTAGTGTTTCAAGCAATAGTTGTAGCCTTTTCTTTATTATACAATAGGGAGAATGCAATGGGAATTAATATGAATGATCCAATTACTGAAAGTATCTTCTTTCATGCAGGTAAGGACAAAAGTAAGAAAGCACGGTGCTAAACAAGAGTCCCATGAGCAGATATCGGCTGTCCCCCTAATTCCGAATAAAGTCCAGACCAGGGCGAGTGAATTAAGGCAGATCATTCCAGGATGAGATCAAGGACTGTTAGTTCGGAAGATGAGGAAGAAAAAGAGAAAGGAGTTAGCTGTTTAACAGATCCCTCAGGATATTTGATCCTGAGGGATCGTTACGTTCAATTATTTTGTTGTTTAGTTAACTCCGCCATTACTTGTATAAGATGGGGCAGCATCAAAGACTTAGGGGACGTATGCAATATTGTGTATTTTTACTTTCTGTTTTATAAACTGCACTATTGGTCATACTCAGACTATCGAGTCACTTTGAGACTTAGTTTTGCTGTATTATTGTTGATGCTTTAATATAATACATTCGGTTTTAATTTCCTCCTGCATCTGAAGTAAGTTACGGCGGTGCCATTGAGAGCTAAGGGCCCGGCTCCAACGAACACTGGCTGATTGTATCATTACAGTTTGGCTTTGTATGGTTTGTTTACTGTTCTCTATAATTCGATATACGTACATACTGTTTCATACTTGGTTATCAGTAGTTTTCCTTTTGTAAATCTTTTTAACGAGTTTGCAGCATATTTCTAGAATTGATCACATAACAAGTTGTTCACTTTCGTTACTGACTTTATAGGAGGAATGTTTCGGCTGCATATGGTTGAAGTAATCGACTATTGGTAATCGTTTCAGATTGTGTTTATATATGATTGACATTTCCTGTTTATGGTGATTTGCTGTTCCATTTGGTTAACTGTCTACTTGTACAAAAGATTGCCTTTATTGGTATGTAAGTTGGTGCCAAGAATTGAGAGTGTTGAACTTGCGAGATCTAGTTTCTTTACTGCTGTTCCTTTTTATTGCTGTTCCATTTAAGAGTTGCCGTTCCATTTCTAAATTGCTGTTCCATTTAAGAGTTGTCGTTCCATTTCTAAATTGCTGTTCCTTTTTACTTTCATTCCTTGATATTGTGTGGGAGGAGGATCAAGGCTGTCATGAGACACAGCAGACGCTATTATGCTCCCAGATCCATGATCCATACTCTAGTTTCTTTTCCTTTATCAGTTTCTAAAGGGATGGGTTACTGCTTCCGTACCCTTGACTGACAAAGTTGCTAGGTGTGAATTCTTTATGCAGAAGTAATTTAGCATAACTTAGCATCCATTTACTCTTGTATTCCTTAGATCTATACTACGAAGCATTACTCTGACAAATTGCCTCAAATTGAGATACCCTTCGCAATAACAAAAACGTTCCCGGATTGACTTGTAATGTGAGATAACTAGAGGTGAAAAAGGCCCTTGTTATAGCTCTACATTTTGGCACCGTTGCCGGGGAAGGGTATAGCCATTTGTTTTTAAAATAGGGTAGTGTGTGAATCTGCCAGGGGGGAATTGGATTTTAAAAACGGAAGGTAAGAACCTACGTACGGAGCATATAAAAGCCCTGCTCCACTGTCCGCCTTTCCAGCAGAAATTAATTGGATTTAGTAGTTTAATTGGAGTGTATGACTAAGCAGAAAAAGCCTGAGAAAAATCAGAAGCCTCCATCTAAAGCCGAAAAAGGCAAGGGGCCGGTGACCCTTGGGCGAACGACCTTCATAGACGAAATCTATAAGAAAGCCGAATCTCAGCCATCAGTAGGTTATAGGAAAACCAATTCTAAACAGCCTACTAGTTCCCTTCAGGCATCAAAATCACCATCTGGAGCCTTTGCTGAGGTGCACAGTCAAACAGAGGAACAGGACTTTCAAGAAATCGAAAATCTGACTCCTGGACTGCTGCACGAAGGGAACCTTAGTAACCTTTGCGAAGGAGAAGGAGAGACAGGGGAAATCGGGGAACCTAGATCTCCAATTGAGCCAAACCAGCCTTTAAGTAGCCCGAATCAAGGAAGCACTGCAAGAATTCTTGTTGAAGGAATTCATTCACCTCATATAGTGGGGACCATCATTATCCCTAATAAAGGGAGTGCTGTTAAAACAATTCCCATTGAGACTACCCCTAATCAACCGAGGAACACTCTCTTAGAAATTCCTGAAGATTACTGGCATATATTCGATGCCATGGCGCAGAATCAGCCAAATACCCAGACCTCCACATTGCAATATCCTATAGTAGACTCTGCAGCGAATGCACCCATGAAAGCCATCCCCCTCCAGCATATTCCCACATTCCATGGCCTTACGTCGGAGGATCCGGATGCATTCTTGTTCGAATTTGATGTATTATGTAGAGGATACGATTACACCACCGATCCCTAGAAATTAAAATTATTCCCCTCCACATTAAAAGGGGCCGCCTTGAGATGGTTTATGGGTTTAGGTGGTGGGGTTATTAACAATTGGGATCAAATGAAAGAAGCCTTTTTAAAGAAATATCAGGATTACTGTAGGTCAAGAGAGCTAAAAGATGAAATCTTTCAAATTTCAGCCAGACGAAACGAAACTCTAGAAGAATATGTAGAACGTTTCCAATATAACTTGCAAAGATCTCCCTATGCATCGTTGCCTCTGCCAGATAATGTATTGAAAACCACATTAATTAGAGGTATGAAAGAGCAATGGATTGAAACGTTGAATATTATGGGGAAAGGAGACATT
>APFE030761086.1:0-11551 GCA_000404065.3 Pinus taeda | reverse complement strand
CACCTGAATTAGTCCTCTCCCCTTGGGAATAAATGGTCCCAATTGCATGTAGAGCCTCCATGAGGTGAAGAATTTTTGTTGAACTTGGTTCCTGGTGAACCACTTTCCTTGGTGGAGGATTTGTCATGCTTTGACAACTTGATATAGCTGGATCCTCTACTAGCGAGTGTTCTTGAGATGTGTTTTCATGATCCTATCAGTTATGGCCTTTTCGATGCATCTTGGGTTAAGCTTTGTTGGTGTCAGTTGCTTAGCAACGTTGGATGTATCCAACAATGGGGAAAGTATGGTCGTAGCCGATCCACATTAAATAGTTGGTGTAGACCAAGGAACAATTGAATGATGATCTCGAAGACATTGTCCCCTAGAACTTGGTGATGGTGTACGATCCATATTGGAGCAAATGAAGCTTGCGATGGAGCCTAATGAGGCGCTCCATCTATACATGTAACCAACCTTTGTTGCCCACCTAGAACTTATGTGTCCCTCGATGTTGATCATGACACTTCTTGTACTTAGCATTGGATCTTTCCAATATGACATGGACCTACTGGTGGATGTGTTGAATGCACATAATGAATTTGTTAACCCTATCAAATTTAGACTGGACATGATATGAATCTGCCTGAGTAGCTGAAAATGGTATGGCCACATTAATGGGACATAATGGCTGGAACCCTAATCCCATATGAAAGGGACTATGACCAGTTGAGCTATGGATAGATCTATTGTAGCTATGCTGGACGTAGGGTAAGATTTCATCCCATGTGTGTGGATGGTTCGAGTTTTACATTCGTATAATGTGCAGGATCATCTTGTTGATGACCTCTGTTTTCCATTAATTTGGGGGTGGAAGGTCGTGGACTTAGCGAGCTTGGTATCCATCATCCACCTAAGGCTTGACCAAAATGTACTCACAAACTTGTTGTTTGGATCTGAGATAATAGACTATGGGATCTGAAAATGTATCGACACTCGTACAAAGAAGAGCTTAACAGTGGCTTCTGCTATGATACTCTTCTTGTAGGCTTCCAAAATGGCCATCTTAGAGAATTTGTTGACGACCAAACACAGTCATTTACATGCTTAGTAGAAGGAAACCCTGACATGTATTCCATGGCGATGGATTCCTAAGGCTGACTATGAGTAGGAAGAGGAGTATATAGGCCTTGCTTCTTTATTGTCGGTTTGGAAATGGTGTAAGAAGTGAAATATTTGTCGTACTTCCCAACATCTCGTGGAAGGTTCGACCAATAAAAATACTTCTGCAGCACTGCCACTATTTTCTCTACTTTGAAATGTCCATTGACCTGATTGTAGTGCACCTCCAAAATAATCTTGGCACACTCGATTGAAGGAACATAGAGGTGTCCCAGGTGGCTTAATAGTGTGCCCTGGAGGTGAAAATATGAAACTCATTTTCCTTCTAGGAGAATTTGGTATGTGTTTCTGAATTCTGGATTTCTCTTGTCCACATGTGTTGAGCGCAATGGTCAGTGCCATAACTAGTGGTCGGTTGAGACAGTATGCAATATTATTGGTGCTTCCCTTCTTGTACTTGATATTCAAATAGAACTGTTGTAGATATGTGGACTACTTTTGATGGTGATCATTCTAAAACTTTCCTTATGTTTGTTTGAACTGCAAGGGTCAGTGGTCTGTGTGGATGGCGTTTCCTTCCCTAGAATGTAATGCTTCCATTGTCAGCAGGACTACACAATGGAATACATCTCTTTTTCATATGTGGAACACTTTCATATTACGTCTGAATGTGTCTCACTATGATATGCTACTGAATTCCACTGCTGAGTTAGAACTACCTCGATAGCATAGTCGAACACATCTGTCTCAATCTCAAATGGTTGCTGCATGTCTGTTAATGTGAGAACTGTGCAGAGCAAAGGCGATGTTTCAACTTGAAAAATTCCTTCTGTTGGGATTCTTACCAAAAGAATTTTCCTTTTTCTTCGCCCTCGGTGAGTTGACTCAAAGGTCAAGTGATATGAAAGAAACCCAAAATGAACCTGCGGTAGAAATAGGAAAGACCCATAAAGCTGCGTAGCTCTATTAGAGTGGTCGGGTTTGGTGAATCTCGAATAACTTGTATCTCGGATGGGTCCACGTGCACATGCCGATCATCAATGATGTAGCCCAGTTATTGAAACTAGGTGATACCAAAAGTGCATTTCTCCAAATTGGCACACAACTTGTGTTATCGCAGGGTTTGGAGGACTTGCTGAATATGGTGCAGGCTCTTCCCAACTCTGGATGAAGATAAAGATGTCGTTCAAATACACTACCACAAATTAGTTGGTGAAGGGCCGCAAGATGTCATCCATCAGCCTCACAAATGTTTTGAGGGCATTCGTCAACCCAAAGGCATGACCAACCATTCGAAAAGGCCTTCCTATGATGTAAAGGCAGTCTTCCACACATCAGAGGGTTTGATTGGTACTTGGTGATAAATTAAATTCAAACCAATCTTACTGAAATATTTTCCGCCCTTGAGCTGCTGAAAAATGTCATAAATTTGTGGGATTGGATACCTATTCGAGAGAGTTGTCTTCTTTTTTCCCTCTGGAAAAAGCATAATTTTCATTAAAAAGATAAGAAAATTACATGTTGTATGATACTTCAGATATGAATTTTTGTCAGCAAAAAGGGACTACTATCTAGAGCTATTATAAACTTTACAAAAACTATTATGATGCTTACTGATAATAAACTTTTGAGAGGTTCAGTAAGTTTATGTGAATATGAGTTTGTCCAAAAATATACTAAAAACTGGTAAGTTATATACATAGAAGGAGAAAGTAAAAGAAAAATTGTTGAATGATCTAGCGATCATTCTGATAGGAACCAATCATGTCCATAAAATGACGATGATAGTAACTGTAGAAACTGTCGCCCCTGTATTCCTTTACTTGTATATATGTGAGCATGCAAATGAATGAAATTGGGACTTTAGAGAAAGGATATTAGTCGGAATATCTCTAAGTGTGTGCAAGTGACAATGATTAACTTCATTTGTCCAGTTAGTTATGAGTTGTGGGTCTCCGAATATCTGAAGTTGTTGGCAATTTTGTTCTTTTACAAAAAGGAGAAGGTATTTTAGACTGCTTAATTCAGCATAGTTGTTGGTGCCTCTGCCAAGGCTGAACTTGATTCTATAAGGCATTATATTATCCATATGCAACACCACCCCTCCAACACAGCCTTCAGCTTATGCTGAGCCATCAAAATAACCCTAGGGGGAGCTTATGTCTATGGATTCCTGGGTAATGATTCGAGGGGGTCAGATATCCTGGTCCTCCGGGAGAAAATTCTATAAATTCAACAACGATCAGACTCCCACAGGGTGATGAAATTTTCCTGATGTGCCATTTTTACTATAGCTCCTGAATTTGCCTCTAAATTTCATCGTTCTCCAGAGCAAAGCGTCAGTAGATCAGTTTGTTGGGTATCAAAATACCCAGGGTAAGATTGATGGAGTGCTTGACCTCACAGTGCAGGGGTACCTCTGTTGGTGAGGTGAAGATTTCCCTGTACTCCTCCATGACCTTGTCTATCTGTTTTTATCGCACGGAGGAGCCCTATTTCGAGGTTGTGGATGCGGCCACAATCTTATTCTTTCCCTGAGGTCAAATCATAAGGAAGACAAATTTCCCAGTTTGGGAAATGATCTTACTGCATTTCTTCGCAAATATTAAAGAGATGGCAGTAGGTGGTGCTACCTCAAGTATCATGTATACCTTGTTTCCCAAATAAATAATAATAGTGAGAGGCCTAGACTGATATACAACAGCATGCTTCCACAAGTATGGTTGGCCTAATAATACATCACAAAATTCAAGAGGATAAACATCACACAATACCTCATATGTAAAGGACTTGATCTTGTAGGGAAGGCGACATTGTTGACTAGCGTATAGATCTCGTCCTTGGTGAATCCACTCGATGGTGTATGACTACAACTATGGAGTGGTTGGTAGGTCCAACCACTTCACAACCTCTGCTGAAATGAGATTCTTTTGGATTCCACTGTTGACAATGAACTGGAACAAAGAACCCTTCACCCACATCTGTGAGTGGAAGAGTTGCTTCCCCCTCCTTTGGATCTTCGGGCTCAATATTTTAGATCTTGGTGGTGGAGATGGTGGCACTGGGCTCCGCATCAATAATATGCTTGTCATTACCCTTTTTGAGTTTTGACTCAAAGTCAAAAAATGCATCTGATTCGGAAGCCTTAAGCTCGGCCAACATTGACTACTTGGCTCGACACTCAATTATGTTGTGAGTGGGGCTATTATGGAACTCACACCATTTCCCTATGTCATTATTTGTCTTTGTGTCATTATTCTATGCTTGTGTATTCAACGGGTTGTCCTGGGTCATTGCGCCTTGGCTTTGTCCTTTTTTCTACGATATGGGGGAACCTTTCCCTTGCTTATGATTCACAAATCCAAAGTCTCGCTTCTTTTGTTTAAATTTATGCTTGATCTTGACAACATATCGATAGGCAACACTAAGCAAGGAGATGTCCTCCATATCATCCTAGATGTACTTGTACAGATAGTCACGGTACTTGAGTGAAAAATTCTTCTCAAAGTCCTTGATACCCAACTTCATGAAAAGGGTATGAGAAATATTTTCGAACTTTGGCATGTCTTGGTCCTTTCGCTGCTACAATGTGGTCCGGTTTATGTATTTATCTTCATATCTCCTGATAGTGTAATATCGTTCCTTGATGGTGTCTTAGAAATAATTCCAAGTGGGTGCAGGTAAACTCAATGAGGGTTCCCTCTCGCCCTTCTGTTCACAATAGGTTTCCCACCAGTCCTTGACAGTGGGGTGACTTTGAGGAGTGAAAAAGTAATCTTTTCCCGACTGGAAAAGTCATGAACTGAGAATTATCCTTCCAACATATTTAACCATATATCAACAATGTCTACATCTATTTGGCCTTCAAATATGGGAATGTTAAAGTTGACTTGTACCTTAAAGGGAGTGGCACCACTAGAGTGGTTGTTGGATGAAGATGCATCGCTTGTGGGTAGTTGTTGAAAGATCTAGGCATACTTATCCATCGTCGCATTCCACTGATCTGGATTTAAATAGGAACACAACAAATTACAGAGATAAACTTAAACACAAATATGCAACGAAAATAATACTTCATTTCATTAATGTAAAATACTGAAATATGCTTGCAAACATAATTGGAAATAAACCAGCTAGGGCAATGGTAGCTTATCTCTGAGAAGAGATGTGGCGGCTACATGCCTCTGAACTATGTTACAATGAGGCTCGAAGGCCTATTTATTGTTGAGAAACAATGGAAAACCCTTAACATCCCAAAACATAACCCTAGAAGATGAAACGCCAAATTGTAGGCCCCGTTTGGGTAAATTGGTACACCAATTTCTCGGGGTCGTAACTTTGGCATACGATCTTCGTTTGACACGTACAATAGCTCATTAAAAGATCTATCCGAGCACTACCATGCGTACAATAGCCCCCATATTTCCCAAAAAACGTCGTTTAGGGCCTCAAAACGGCTCCGACTATAGTAGTTAGATCTGCATTCATTGGCCTCAACACTCATATCTGACTACTATAGCTTGGTTAAGGCAGAGGATGAAACGAGCAGTGTCCTCCATTGAGACTAAGGTTTCCTTAAGGCAGGGGACAACCTTTATTTGCCAAAGAGTCTTCTTGCTTGTATAAATCCCATAGAATGTGGTAAAAGTCAACTCTGTCAAAATCTTTCAAAGTGTTTCGGATTCGCTACAGAGTTTTCTTTAATGCAGGATTACAAAAATGATCTTCGAAGTTTAAAAGTTTAATTCAATGATTTGCTGACTGAATCGTTCCTCTCTCCTGTCGAGCAAGATCCTAGCCATGCAAAATATTCTGAAGGTAAAGAGGAGGCAAGAGTTGATTTACCTGCAATTTCCAGCAAGACAGCTTTCACTTTGGCCACCACTACCACTAAATTCAGAAGCCTATTGTTGAAAACATGTTTGTTTCTAGGCAACCACACTTTCCACCAAAGGCATTTTGGAATAGCTTGCCAGATGTTGTTCCATACTTCGTTTTTAGCCTCTTTCTTAGGATTTTGGTCTATCCAGGAGATGTAAAGAGAAACGATAGATGTTTGGGAGGGGGAGGGAACACTAAGACCGTGAAGGACCAAATTCCAGACTGCTTGTGTGAAATCGCAGTCAACCAGTAAGTGATTAGAGGTTTCAATAGCAGAGTTGCATAAGAAGCATCTAAAGGGGTTGTGGAACCCTCTTTTGTTCAGATTTTCACCTGTTAGTGCCTTTCTATACATGAGTAACCATGTGAAGAAATTCACCTTTTGTAGGCTAAACGGGGACCAAACTGATTTCCAGCACTTCGGTGTCAGTGAAGGGGCATGAGTAGATTGTAAAGAGGAGAAACCTTGAGTTGCTGTGTAAATTCTTATTCTTCCCCACCCCCATTTGTCTTTCAATGAGCGGTGGACAGAGGCAAGGCCAAAGGGAGTTGTATACAACAATTTTTTTTTAGCGTGAAGAGGTTTTGGGACCCCTCGAAAAGTCCATCCTGCCCAATTCTCTTTGTTGTCCCAAAAGAAAATGTCTGCAAGCCGAAGGAGACCTTTGTTCACTAGCTAGATCTTTAACTCGTTGTAGGAATTTAGGGAGGCCAAAGGGGCATTCCATTGAATAGTATCCTCCCACAGTAAGGTTCTCTGACCATTGCCCGAGATTATGTATAAATGCTACTGTAAGTAATTGATGCATCTTCTGCTTAAATTCCAAATTGTTGTTCCTGTTGGAGTAGATGTTGTTCTAAGGTTTCTCAAGGAGCCTCCCTTTAGGTATTTCATCCAGAGGATCTTGCTGACAGGATGTTTTTTGTCTGCGTACAACTGCCATATGATTTTTCCACCAAGAGCCATTTTTTCCAGGGCTGGATCCCGAATCCGTAACCCACCTTCCAAGAGTGGTCTTTTAAGGATATCCCATCTTACCAGATGTAACTTGCTCTAGTTTCCCTTACTCCCGTTCCATAGAAAATCCCGAAGGAGCTTGGAGATATGTTCCGTGATAGATTTGGGCACTAGTAGGAGGGAAGACTAGAAGATGGGGAGGGCAGAGAGGACTGCCTTTATCAAAACTAGCTTCCCAGCCTTTGTTAGCCATTGGCCTCCCTAATATGCTATTTTTACTTTCATCTTGCTAATTAATTCGATCTAGAGGGAGGGCGGGCTTGGTTCCAAGGTTAAGGGAAGGACTAGGTATTTGATCTTTTCCCATTTGTCATACCTAGGGAATCCCAAGGAGCAAGTGATTCGAAGGATAGTTGGATGATCTACATTCCAACCGTAGACAACACTTTTTATTTTGTTGATCAAGGCCCCAATAATTAAGCAGAAGTGTTTAAGAATTTCATTAAAATCCCTTTCTATCTTAATTGAGGCCCCTTCCAAGATGAGAGAGTCATCCGCAAAGAAGGCATGATTTATAGGATCCATACCTCTTGCTGCCTTAATGCCTGGGATAGAGCCTACTTCCCTTTTAACTATTAGCTTTCTGCTTAGGTATTCTTCCAACAGGATATATAGAAAGGGTGACAATAGGCACCCTTGGTGGAGCCCTCTTGTAGCTTGGAAGAAATCAACAGGTCTTCCATTGACCAGGGGCGCTATCCAAGGTCTATATGTGCAGGATTTTATCAAGTTGACAAACTCAACACTAAAACCAAAAGAGAGAAGAAATTGATAGAGGAATGAGAATTTAACCCGATCAAAAGCATTTGAGATATCCAACTTGATGAGCATGCCTTTTTCCTTCCAAATGTGGCGAAAGTGGAGGGATTCTTGCACTTGGATCACAATTTCTACGAGGTGCCTTCCTTTGACAAAATCGCCCTGAAGAGGGGAGATCAGATTCCCTAATGGAGTCTTGACTCTATTGGTTAGTAGTTTGGCGAGAATCTTGTATGAGGCATTGCAGAGTGAGTTAGGCCAGAACCTGTTGAAAGTCTCTGGGTTAACTTCTTTCGGGATTAAAGCAAGGAAGGTGGAGTTGGTGCACCCTCCCACTTTGGATTTCTTTTCAAAGGCTTTTATCATTCAGAGGAGATTGGGTTTTATTACATTCAAGCAAGCTCTGTAAAAATTGATGGTGAAGCCATCCGACCCAGGGGCTTTATTCAGCTCCACTGACCATATGACTTCCACTATCTCTTTTTCAGTGACAAGCGAAGGGATGTTTGACAAAAATTCAGTAGCCAAATCATCATCAGAAGAACCATCCTCCTGAAACAGTTGCTAAAAATGAGATGTGGCGGCCTATTTTAAGAGAGGTTGTCCTTTGATGACTACTCCCTCCCTAGTGGATATTTCCAAGATGTGATTCCGAGAGAGACGAGCTCTGCATTATCTGTGAAAGAATGATGTGTTTCTATCTCCATCTTGCATCCAGAGGCTACGAGAATTGAGGCGCCAATACTCCTCTTCCTAGCGAACAAAGAGAAAAGAGTTGAACTTGGTGTTCTATTCGATGAGCAGCTGAGCTTTGGTGGTTTCAGTTTCTTCAATGCCTAGTTGAATCTCAGTTAAAGCCTGCACAATCTTTTGTCTATTACTCGTTGGAGTGGAGAGGGGTTTTTTTTTGCTCAGGTTTTTAAGACATATTTAGTGTACTTAAGTTTCTGCTCCCACACAAAGCTGGGGGATCCTTCAATTGGTTGCAACCAATCTTGAGCCATTATTTCAAAGCCCTCTCTCGATACCCAAAGAGGACTGAATATAAAGGGAATAGGGCCTAAGTATTTCTCTTTTTGTAGTAGTAGCGAGATGGGGCTATGGTCAGATGTTATCTTGGGCAGAATTTTTGAAGAGATTAAATGCTTCCCCTCCATCAAAGAACTTTGAACTAGAAACCAGTCTAGACGAGTAGCAATGTTGGCATTACCAACTCTATTGTTGGTCTAGGTATAACAAAATTTCTTAAGTTTGAGGTCAAGGAGGTCCCAAGCAAGAATCAGAGACCTCACCAAGACATAGAATGGATCTTTACCCTAAACTCCATCTTTTTTCTCTTTCAGATCTAAATTGATGTTAAGATCCCCCACCAGTATGATGTTTGGGGGAGTATAGATTTCTAGGAAGTCTGAGAGAGAATTCCAACAGTCCTTTTCCAGGAAATTAACTAGGACATAAAGATTGAACAGAGCCAAAGAAATCTTACTTTGAAGATTTTGAAGTCCTGTGTATATCCAGTGTTGGGTTGCGAAGGAGTTTTTCAACTGAAACATATCCTCTAACCATAAGGTTGCAAGACCCCCTGAAGTACCTCGGGCGCTGACTGCTTTTCTTGAGTTCTTATTCCACTTGATTCAACTTAAGGATACAATAGCATCCTCTTCTACCTTTGTCTCTTGGAGCAGGAGGATATATGAGGGTTCCATTCTTGATAGATTTTTTATTGCTTTAGCTTTCAATGGGTTCCCCAAACCGCTACAATTCCAAGAGACAATCTGCATTATTTACTAGGGAAGGAAGGAGTAGGCCCTCCCTTTGTGGGTCAAGCCCTTGTGTTTCTGCCTAATGACATTTCGATTGTGGATCGACTGCCCTGCATCTTTAATCTCTCGGCCTCTTCTTCTTTGATCTCCTTACGAGACTTCCTTCCTGCCTTTTTGGTGGATCGCTCAAAAGAGTCTTCTTCAAAAGAACCAAGGCTGTATATCAGCTTTTTCTTTTTGATCATTTCTGCATAAGAGAGTGGGGATATGGCACTTGCTTGAGAGCCATGGGTTTCCTACCGGGATGCGTCTACACAATGGATTTCTGAAGTGGCTACTCCAGTTTATTCCCGAGATCCTGAGTTTATTTCTGTGTCTACTATCTGTTCAATATACTGCTACACCTCTCCCTCTTCAAGTTCTGGTTGGTTTTGATATTCTAGAGGGTTTAGAACAGCAAAAGGATTTGTTGAAGTGGTGGCATTTGCTGTGGCTTGAACTTCAGGTATTCTCTTCCCAGAAGAGGGTCCTTCGGTCTCTACATTCCCTCCTTTCCCTTTCACTCTATGGGGTGGTTGGGGCCTTAAGGACCTTCTTATTTTTGTGAAAGCCCTTTTGGATTAGAAAGCTGAATAAAAGAACCCTGAATTCTTAAGTCATACAGAAAGAAACCATTTATTATTTCAATGTTGTTGGATGAGGCCTGATGGACCAATTTATTGATGCTCTTTTATGGAGAACGATGAAATCAAGAGGCAAATTTAGGAGTTATTGCAGAAATGGCTCATCAAGCCATGTTCATCACCCTGTGGGAGCCTAACCATGTTGGTACAGAAGAAGGATGAGACCTGGAGACTCTGTATTGACTATCCGGTGTTAAACAAGATCACTATCCAGAACAGGTATTCGATCCCACAGATTGATGACCTTCTGGACTAGCTCAAGGGGGCCAAATATTTTAGTAAGATTGACTTAATTCCAGTTATCACCAAGTACCAATCAAACCCCCGATGTGTGGAAGTCTGCCTTCAAATATAAGGAGGGACTTTTTGAATGGTTGGTCATGCCTTTCAGGTTGATGAATGCCCCCACAACCTTCATGAGGCTAATGGATGACATCTTGCAACGCTTCACAAACTCATTTCTGGTAATGTATTTGGATGACATCCTAAGCTTTGGACAGAGTTAGGAAGATCATATCCACTTTATTCGACATATCCTCCAAACCCTGTGACAACACAAGTTGTGTGCCAATTTGGAGAAATGCACTTTTGGTATGACCCACGTTCAATACTTGGGGTACATCATTGATGAGTGGGGTGTGCATGGGGACCCAACGAAGATACAAGTCATTTGGAATTTGCTATCCCAAACCACTCTAACAGAGTTCCACAACTTTCTGTGTCTCACCAATTTATACAGCAGGTTTGTGTTGGGGTTCTCTCAGATCACCTGACCTTTAACTCAAGTCACCAAGGGCTGAGAGAAAGCAAAGTTATTTTGGTCTGAATCCCAACAAAAGGCATTTGCGAAGTTGCAGCATTGCCTCTTCTCTGCACCAATGCTCACATTATCAGACCTGCAACAACCATTTGAGATTGAGATAGATGTCTCCAACTATGATATTGGTGCAGTTCTTAGTTAATAGGGGCTTCTAGTGGCATATCCATTAGGGGAATTTTGAGGTATAAAATTGGTCCTCCTAAGGAAATTATATAATAATAGTGGAAATAATAAAATAAGATTATATTACATCATCAAATTTTAGAGGGGAAAAAAGAAAAAACTATTTTTTTCAACTCGTATTTTCAATTTATATCCCTATGGATTTACTCAAATTTTGAGCGACAACACTTGTTGGATACATAATTTGATTCCTCATCCAAGGAGTAACCATGTTCCATACTTTTGATGGACCCTTCTACTCAGAAAATGAGAAATACATGAAAAACGTGATTGCAATCATGTTTTTTAATGTATTTCTCATTTTTCATGTAGCAGGGTCCATTGAAAGTATGCAACATGGGTA
>APFE030761085.1:0-20242 GCA_000404065.3 Pinus taeda | reverse complement strand
ACAGTTACAGATACTGGAAGAACGGCTGCAAGAGCAGGAAAAGCAGGAAGGAAAATGGCTCTTTCCACTGAAGGGAAAGAGAGTGATCTGGCGACAATTGCAGAAGAGGTTGAGGCAAATATTGATTGCCTTGTTGAAAAAGGGACTTAGAGCTCTTGCGCCAGAGTTGGAGGTTAAAAATCCCACATGCAGATCTGATCAAAGGAAAGTGTTGAAGGAAGCAGTGAGGACTAAAAAGTCTTGTGGTTGTAAAGCTGATGAGTTTTGTATGGTTGCAGGTGCAAAGGAAGTTTCCATTGATGAAACAGAAGAGGACAAAATCATTGATGATTTCTTGAGTTATTGGCTAAATCCAGATCAGCTGGATAATGTAAAACCGTGTATTTTTGTAGCTGACAATTGTGATGTGATGACAGGTTTTACTGAGGAGGATGTGCCATCTTATGAAACTGTTACAGCACAAGAAGAAGTGCTTATGGATGCAGAAGAAGTGAATGAGTCTGAAGCGCAGATAAGGGAGGTAACAGTGGATACTGTTGAATATTTTGTGCAAACTGAGAGTTTATATGCAGGTGATGAGATGGTAACAACAGAAAGCTGGGATTGTGAAAGTATTGAAGATTGCACATAAATCTTCTCAAAGGAGATGACAGGTTTATGGCAGGAGTTAAATGTTCTGGAGAAGAGACTAGAAGTACAGAGGATAAGAATTCAGAATATAAAGGCAGAGATGAATGAAAATAAAGAGGTTCCAGAATACAGATGCATTCTCGGAGAAGATGTTGCAGAGGGACAGGAAGTTTGGGAGGCAGCAACATCCACAGTGACAGCTCAGACAACAGTGATGGCAGCACAAGAGGCACTAAGGCCTTATGATTTTTATTCTAACAATTGTTTTGTAGTATAGGTCTTAATGAAGAAGCTGGAGGAAGTCTGCTAGACAAAGAAATTAAAATGATGATGCGGAGGATGATGAAGGAATCCCGGGAAAGACCAGCAGCAGTAAAGCAAAAGAGTAGCAGCAAGAGAAAGACAACAAAAGATTGCAAAAGTGCAGCGAGTGGAGCAAAGCAGCATAAAGTGTGGAGACCTGGAGAAGAACAACAGACAAAAGCAACAGCAAATGGAAACTTGCAGAATAAAGTATGGGATCCAGGCACATGATCAGGAGATCATGATTAATTTTAAGGTTGGGTGTATGATGCAGGAGCATCTAGAAGATCTTCATTTGTAAATATGGAATAAAATGGGGATAGAGTTTCTCTGTTTTTTTTATAGTTAAAATTAGGATGAAAATAGGGAATAAAGCTTCCATATTTAAGTCATTGTGTAAAAAAAGGAAAAATCTTGCTTTTCCTGGAAGATAAAGTTTTATCTATCCTTATGTACATATCCATTATTATTATAAATTAATGAATCAGCTACAGCTCTCATCAGAGAGAGGAAGGAGTGTGCCAGAGAAGTATTATTATAATTCCTCTCAGCGCTGTCATGAAGAAGTGATTTCCTGTTGAAATATATGCATGTGGTAAATAAATGGAATGGCCTTTCTATTTCTCGGTTGAATTGCTTGTCTATGTATTGAAATGCTGGAACGGCTTTACTATTCAGAGCTTAATGCTTTGTTGTGTGATTTCTCTAGACAGTATATATATATAAAATTTGTTTTGGTATTGTTAACCGAAGGGACTGTATGTGCATGTGGAAAGTGTTATGTGTGCGCTATTTCAATAGAACTGTGTTGTATGCCTGTGGTGGATTATAAATGGTGTGCATTCAGAATGATAGATCGGTAGAAGTATGTGGATTTATAGTGTAACGCTGGGCATTGAACTGAGAAAATTAAACCAGTGTATAGTGTATCGATCGCGCACCATAAATCCGTTGACCTGATTTTACTGGTTATTCAAAGTAGTCGATTTAATCGAATCACACGATGAAGATGGTGAGCTTCGAAAATTGAACAGTTCATAATAATTGGGATACCATGGCAGCAAGGGGTGTGGAGCTTGACGACCGCACTCAAGAAGCGTCACAGGTATAGTTCCATGAAATCCAGCGAAGCAATACAGTGCGTGCGAGTGTCAATACTGTTCACTTGCGCGGAGCCGGAGCGGAGCTCTTCATAAGAGAGTGATCTGTGGGAAGGTTTGACCGAAACTGAAAGGAAGTATTCGTGGGAGGTTTTGAGGTCATTCAACACGTTGAATGGTTTCCATTGATATATATAAGACTCTGGTTAAATTTCTGGGTAGAGCTATATGCATTGTCTTTATAATTTGGGCTTGAGAGAAATAAAATTGGACAGTGAATGATTTATTGAATGATTTATTGAAGATCTTAACTTTTGCTATTGGCAATTATTTGAAGTGCATGTTGTATATGCACAAGTGTAGAAAGATCCTGGATATGCAGGCTAGGCCCTGCATCAAGTGGTATCAGAGCGGGAACAACTTTCTTTGAAGGTTTAGTGTTTTTTGTTAATTGCATGTGATGATTTTTCGGACTGATAAGTATTGATTTACAGGAATAGTGAAGAAATCTCAGCGGGAAGAAGGATAAGTGAATGTGGCAGAACCTGAAGATTCAATAGAGGTTGAATAAAGTTGCAGATGAGGGAAGCCTATATGAGCAGTGGAGGATGCTCAAAAGGTTTGAGCAGAGAACCAATGATTACCAAAAGACCAGATCTGGAGGATAGGATTGGTGAGGTAAGTGGCAGCAAGAGAGCTTGCTGTGGCAGAGGCTTCATGCAACGCATCGCTGAAGAACTTATGGCGATGGAGAAGGCTACTAAAAGTCATAAAGGAGACAGAGGAAGAGGTTCACAGAAATGCCACAAAGATGAGATGACTGCAGGAGTTCAAGAAAGAGAGATTGCAGAAATAAAGGCACAATTACAGGTACTGGAAAAACGGCTGCAAGACCAGGAAAAGCAGGAAGGAAAATGGATCTTTCCACTGAAGGGAAAGAGAGTGATCTGGCGACAATTGCAGAAAAGGTTGAGGCAAATACTGATTGCCTTGTTGAAAAAGGGACTTAGAGGTCTTGCGCCAGAGTTGGAGGTTAAAAATCCCACATGCAGATCTGATCAAAGGAAAGTGTTGAAGGAAGCAGTGAGGACTAACAAGTCTTGTGGTTTTAAAGCTGATGAGTTGTGTATGTTTGCAGGTGCAGAGGAGGTTTCCATTGATGAAACAGAAGAGGACAAAATCATTGATGATTTCTTGAGTTATTGGCTAAATCCGGATCAGCTGGATAATGTAAAACCGTGTATTTTTGTAGCTGACAATTGTGATGTGATGACAGGTTTTACTGAGGAGGATGTGCCATCTTATGAAACTGTTACAGCACAAGAAGAAGTGCTTATGGATGCAGAAGAAGTGAATGAGTCTGAAGCGCAGATAAGGGAGGTAACAGTGGATACTGTTGAACATTTTGTGCAAACTAAGAGTTTATATGCAGGTGATGAGATGGTAACAACAGAAAGCTGGGATTGTGAAAGTATTGAAGATTGCACAGAAATCTTCTCAAAGGAGATGACATTTGAGTTGCATTATTTTAAACATTTCCTTTATATTAGATTGTCAGAATATCTTTGTACATACACATAAAAGGAAAAAGCTAATCACTCAAAAGAGTGAATTCAAAGGAATATGAAAAATTTAATCTTTAGTCTAAACCAACATTTGATTGCGTTGAAACCAAGATTTTTTTTTTTCCAATAAGAATAAATTAAATATTTATTTTGTAATTTTTATTTATATTTAAATAAACATAACATATTTTTAGGAAAAAATAATCATAAATCAATAAATAAAATAACTTAGAACTGCCATAATTAAAATATTAAGATTCAACACTATGGAATAAGTATAGAGCTGGGATAGTTAAACAATATTGTGAAAGTAAAAATAAATAATGGAATAACAGGGTGACCACTGGGAAGATTAAATGCATATATTATTTATTTATAAATGTTATTATATCATACGAAAGATGAAATTGATTAAAGTAAAGATGGCAAGTTATAAGTCAATGAAATTAGTAATAACAAAGTAAAACAATTGCATTTAAATTAGTTTCATATTTTAGGATTGATAAAGCATCATAAATTAAATGCTAAGAAAGTTTGGTTATTTAATGTAAAAGTAAAAAGAAGTTGACTAACATAAATGATGAAAAGAAACATACTAGGCTATAATGTAAAGAAGTTGACCATCATAAATGATGAAAAAAACATACTAAGCATGCATCTTAGCTTTGATTCATTAACTTTGTGATAATAAATGATTTATTAAGTATGTAATAATTTCTTATGTTAAAATATATTTTCATTCTTTGTAGTAATATGAATAGAGAGAATTAAAAATTTTAATATATTCTGGTAAGAAAGGAAATGAGTTACACTTTTAATCAATTATATTAATAAATTGAAAAATTGAAAATGAAAAGATAATTAAATTTTTTATTTAAAATAAGAGGAAAAAATGAAAATAAAATAATAATTTTTAAAAATTATTAAAAACAAAGACATAATTAATGTTAAATTTTAATATTTTTTTTTATTAAATACAAAGTCCTTATATATCATATACTAATAATAATTTTACTAATAGCTTTAGAATAAAATATTTATATTGTTAATTTTTTTATGATAAGTTGTTATGTCCATATAATATTTGTATGAGTGAGATCTACCTAAAATAGAACATTTGTATCCCAACCCTAACATTTGTATGAGGCAAAAATCTACCCAAAAGGTTTATTTCTCTCTCCTCAAGAGAATTGACACTGTAATCTCTCAATAGCAAAGGTGCTTTAACAATGAGACTCAACCAATTAAGCTAACCTCTCTCCCTATCTCTCTCAAATGGAATAACAAAACCAAAAAAATCTATTTATTACAATATATATTATTCACACATGTAAATGAAAAATAAAATTCTCGAAAAATCAACTATCTAATTGTTTACTTTATCTTCTCCAAGGCTTTCCACCCATAAATCATACACATCCTTTTTACATGTTTCTTACATTTGTAATCGTGTCCCTAATAGAACAACTAGTCAGAAAAGTTTAAATGGATTTTGGATAAGTTTCTAATTCTAAGTTTCTAATCATTGGTTCTCCTTCTAGGACTTTTACATTATCATGTGGGTTGTGTCAGGGAGATCCCCTGTCTCCTTTCTTGTTTATCCTGGTGATGGAGGGACTCAGACGGTTCTTTGCTAAATCTATTTTATAGGGCCAAATCAAGGGCTTAATAATCTTTGGTGTAGACCTTCCAGTTACTCATCATCAATTTGTTGATGATGTTTTTTTATTTCTTCCTACCACCCTCAAAGAAGTGAAAGGAATTCGTTCTTTCTTGCAGACTTTCAAGGCTACCTCTGGAACCCTCATTCATAAGGAAAAGGCAAATTTATTCTTCTTTAGTTGCAAAGACCCAATTCAATGTCACTTAATGCATATTTTGGAGTTTCACAGAGTTCAACTTCCCTCCAAATACTTGTGGGTACCTATGGCATTGAACACCAAATGTATTGCATGTTGGAAGGATTTGTTGCAAAAACTTAATTCCCAGATAAATAACTAGACTTTTCATGCATTGAGTTTTGTTGGTCGTTTGATTTTAAGTAAATTGGTTTTACAGGCAACTCCAATTGATCAAATGTCTTGTACCGAAGGATATTTGCAGTAAACTCAGATCTTTTTAGAGGAATTTTCTTTGAAGGGATTCGAATAAGGCTAAGAGATGGTCATTAGTATCATGGGATATGTTGTTTAAACCCAAGTTGTCATGAGAGTTAGGTTTACATGATCCAGAAACTATGAGCGAGGCATTTAGCGCGAAGCTTTGGTGGAGATGGGTGATGGGTGGAAATGAATTTTGGAAGAAAATATGGATGCAGAAATATGCCCCTTAACAGACCCAAGAAGATAGATTACATCATGAGTTGGTAATTTCTGGATCGAACCTATATAATTGGGCACAGGGAAGCAAAGATCTGGTCAAAAAACATGCTTTTTGGGAAGTTTGATCAGGTTGTTTGGCCTCGTTTTGGGAGGAGGCTTGGAAATAAATGCTTTGTTTAAGTGATATAGGTACGTTTCAAAATTCACAAGTCTTTTTAACAAATCTTGGTGCAACGAGAGTTTGTGATTATTGGAAGCAAAGGGATAATCCTATATTTTGGAGAGATTGGAAGAGTTAGGAGGATTGACTAGCTTCATTGCAGGATTTACCATGGGACACTTTCCAGTAGGAATTAGGGGGTCGAAGGATTAGATGGTCTCAAATGTGGGATACACTTATATGAGGAAAAATTTCACTTGGTTCTTTCACCTTGAAAGAAGCCTACTTGATTATTTCAGAACATGGGACCCTTAAGAAAGATGTCATTTGGACAAGGATATGATGTGGTATATATTGGCCAAAAATTTCATGTTTTCTCTATTTAATAGCAAGGCATAGGCTCTTAACTTGGGATCACATGTGATGTAAAGGTTATGAAGGACCATCCTTATGTTTTCTTTGTGGCCGGGAAGAATAAAAACTAGAACATCTCTTTCTCACTTGCCCTTTTGCGCTAGAGGTATGGTCTAGTATTCTTTGTTTCTTCGATATTCATGCTTATGAGAGGCAAAGTTTCTTTACTTTGTTGGAGCAATGTTGTCTTATAAAATTTGAAAATACTATAGTAAATCAGGCTATCGGTTTTATACTTTGGAATTGATGGAAAGAGAGAAATTTTAGGATTTTTCGTGACAAGAGAAGACCGGGGAGATTGATTCATGAATTGGTTCTAGCTAATTTATGAGAATCCATTTTGGTGGTTTCATGGATCTCAAAGGATTGGATTGGTAATGCTACAAAATGCAGATCTTGAAAATTTTAAACTTGAATCAGAAGATGGCTGCTATAACAACTAAGGCTTCTTCTGACTGACATATTGCTTCAAATACTTCCTATAACCCCTCCCAGTAATTTTATTAAATTAAATTTTGATGGGGCATCAAAGGGTAGTTCGGGTTTAGTGGGTCATGGAGGAATTGTTTGGGACAATAACTCTTGTCCTTTGATATTTTATGCAATGAATTTTTGGATTGCTTGCAATAATGTGGTTGAATTCATGCCCTTGGAAAAATGCATTCAAATAACTATTCAGGAGGTCTTTAAAATGTTACAACTCGATGGAGATTCATTCGTTGTTGTACAATGTATTCAGAAACTTCTAAATGGTCAGTTGGATTGAAAGGTAATCAAAATATGGGTATTAGAGGGGAATATAGCAAAAATCATAATTTTGTTGGGCACTCTTGAGTACATTTGCGTTCAACATACTCACAAATTTGGTAACCAGGTTTGTAGATTATCTGGCCAATATGGGATGTAGTTATAAAAACTTAGATGTAGATGAACATTGGCCTATGTCTTGTCGAAAAAAACATGATATGTAGGTTATTTGTAAATTGATCAAAGTAGAGAATCCTCTCCTCGATGGGGTTGTATAGCTGGGGATTTTGGAAACATCAGGATCGATGCTGAAGAAACACTTGCTTTCACATCAGGTGGTAGTGGACGGAGGAAATTAATGCAATTTTCATTAGATATGTGTTTCATTAAGTGTTTTAAAGGTTGGTCCAGATCAATGTTTGTTGGTTAGCAGAGGCGTCGAGTGTATGGAGGTGAGGTCATTATCTCATTCTTTATCTCTGGTCACTCCTTGTGTTGGAGTTGGTGCTTGGTTTCACGAGATTGCTTGATCTGGGGGGTGGTGCTTACATTTCATACCTCTTCAATGGTTTCTTCTCTCGATGAGATTTACTTTGCGAGTCTATGTGCAGAATCTTAATTTCTATTTCATGAAGTGGTTATTTTGGATACTTGTGTATTATCACGTTCTAGGTGTAATTTATGCTCCTTCGTGGTGGTGATTATGGAATGTTTGGACTTCAGTGCTCTTTTTGTTAGTGGTCCTTCTTTCATTCATTTCAATTTTGGTAAAATTTGGGTTGTGGTTTTTTTCTCGATAGTCTGTTCTTTGGAAGAAGTTGGGTCTATTGTCTTGGTGCCATAGTTTTGCGGTTTGTAGTTTTTCCTATGTCAGATTCTTAAAGTGGAGTGTTTGGGTTTTTCACTGCATGTGTAGTGAATTCCATAATATATTGGGTACGGGCCCTGTGAAATGGTTTTTCGTGGATGACCTTATTGTTTTTAGGTCTAGTATTCTGAGTATTCGTCTCTGTTCCTCAGTGTCTTTTCTTGGATGGGGTATTTCCTCAGGTTGTCCTCAATGTCTCTCCTTTGTAGTGTTTATTTCTCCTAGTCCAAGCATGCCCAACCATCGAGGGTGTGGCAGTTTTATAGAGAAAAAAAGGTCGTTTCCCTTCTCATATGACTCTGTGGCTACTTCTTTCAACTTATTACCTTTGGCGTTTTGCATAGAAATCTTATACTTAGAAGGCATTGAGATTAGTGACCGTCCTTATGCCTTAGACTTAGAAATGGCTGGTAATAAGGTGAAATGGCTTCCAAACCTTGGTCTTTTTGGAAGTGGAAGTTGAATTTTTATTCAGTTCCTTGGCATTTAATCAACATACTACTAATTTATTTCATCTCATGTTTAAGGAAAATCAGGTGGACAATTACAATATTTTCTCCTCCCTAAAGGACATTAAGTGCTTGGTAAGAAATACACACTTTTGTTTGAATAACATGGATTCTCGTCTGGTGAGAGTGGGAACTTTTTTGTTCAGTGATTTGAGTTATGGTGACCTTATGGATCCTCCTGATCATAGTGGGCATACTCTTGTTTTGTTTTCTTCGGACAATGACTTGCATGGAGAGGACAAGTGAAGGTATTTGGGTATTTTCTTTTATAATTTTATTTTGGCTCAAAATTTTGGTATGTGCTTTTATGGTCTTGCCTCTAGAGAAGAGAGTGTGTGTCTGTTACTAGTGGATATCAGTCTATTTTGTGTTTCTTTTGGCATTGTTGTAATGCTATGTGGAAGGTGGAAGTGTCACTGGTGTGCAAGGTCTATTGGCTCTTCTTTCAACGATGACTGAACTCCTGGAATTCGTATGATGATGTTTCGATTGATAGGAAATGGAGGTGGTTTTTTCATAATTGATGGTATTGAATGGCCTTCCAAGCTAGGAGTTATTTTCCATGGAAAAAGGGATGAGAGGATAGGAGGTTAATGGATCCTTAGCCTATCCAATTTCGAGCTCATAGGAGGAGATAATAGATGGGAAACTTCTAGAATCATCTAAGATGAAGGAATATTCCTAGAACCTTATGAAAATTTTGCTCAATCTCGCTCAACATAGGCTAAAGAGGGCCTAAGTGCATTGTAGTGCAAGCCATAGTGGGCCTGCCTACTCTGCAATGCACTATCTCAAGGCTTGAGCTGTGCTGGTGTCCCAAGGAGGCATTTAAGGAAGGTTTCAGGCCATGAAACTTTCATAGGAGGCATTCAATGAGTTGACTTCTCTAGGGCATGTAACAACTAAATTAGGGTTTGATGAGCCCTAAAAGTACTGATTTGAATGTCGGGAGTGATGTGCTCAAATAGACCTGTAACAGTTTCCCCCTAAAGCATGAAGTCGAAAATGATAATGTCGAGTGATATGCTTTATGATGTGACAGAGAGGAACTGAAGCAGACGACGACCTGCATTGATTAAAATACATTACATCATGATATTTTGAATTTTTTCATGGATTGTTGAGGAAAGGCATACCCATACTCAGCATATAAAATTTCCATTACATGTACATAGATAGTCATATACAGATATAGCCCCATGATAGGATGACCATCAGTGTAAATCCATCGTACAGATGATTTAGTACTCTCCTGAAATCGTAGCATGGATGGATGAATCTAGATCTGGGGTCTTCTATCTCGTCCAATCGTTAGCTCAAGTATGAGTATAACCATGTGAATATGTGATCTGAAGTCGAACATGGGAAGACACCGTATGATTACCAGCTAATGATGTAAGTCGTTAATAGACGCAAGAGAGATCACCGATAATGATAATGATTCTTAAGGTATTGCAGTACATTATGCATGGTGTGAATGGATGTTTTGATTTTGAACACCATACAGAGTCTTTCGGTTGAAGGCCAGTGATGTCAACTTGTCGTTGGAAGTGCGAAACTTGCAATTGATGTATGCAAGCCCCAAGGTACTGAAAGGGTGTTTCTAAGTCAACCTTTTGGATAATGTGTTGATGTCGACAAGAAGCAAGTTGTTGTAGGACGGCCTTGATGTATCTCACATCAACGACACAAAACAAGTGTAATGATTTTGGAGATAGAATGTGACCGACGACATAAGGTTCAGGAATGGTGGTCATGAAAATGAAGGTTTACGAGTATTGCAAAGGATGAGTTTTACTGAGTGACTTCTCTTGCACATGTCAGAAACACTGAATGAATTTCCAACATTGACCCAAAACCAAAGAGATGGATGGTATGATAGACCATAGGTATTGTTAGCCTCCTGTTGTAGCAGGTTACTCATCTTTCATGATTGACATTTTTACATGCCAAATATGTCATTATTTGCATACTGCAATGTTCCATATTTATTACAGAGGCCAAAGAAGGATGCCATGAGAATGTGCCAGTTCAAGTACCACTTCTGTGTTCCAATTTTGATATACTATTCCATTTGTTGAAGAATTTTCGGCTAAAGGGAGATCCAAACAGTTTAATCTTGGTCTCCCTAGGTTTCAATTTCATGTTTTAGAATATAGAGAATGAATATCTGTCCAAACAGCTTAATCTTGGTAGATTCTTAGATAGGTATAGAAGCAAGGGTGCTCAACAGCTTGGTCTAAGCCCCGGATGAAATAAGTATAGATGTAGATAGGAGGACCGAATAAGAAAAAGTTGAAAAGCTGGGTCTGCAAGTCTAAGTGCACCCAAACAAAAAGAAGGGAAGAAAAAATGCTAGGCAAGTAGGTTGGGTAGGTAGCTTTGAGGTTCCAGAATGTTGATGTGTGACCAATTTCATGTTTTCATGTGTCATATCTGTTCAAGTCACAATCAACAGGAAGTTTTCATTTGAAGGATTTCAAGCGAGGCATGACTAATTTCCCCCTTCTTCCTTATTCCCCAAGACACTCACTAATCTCCCTGAAGAGATCAAGATCTGCTTGATGCCTCTTAGTTTCATCATTTTCCATATCATTCACCTTGGTAAAGATCTTCTTTACCTAAGGAATACTCATACTCCCTTTATGGATCATTGTTTCCCTTAATAGCCTAATATTCACCCACTTAGTGCTTTCTGATCATGGTAATTAACTACTAACTTACTATATAGCTCCCTATCTATCTCCCCATACCCTACTAGAACTATGTTAATAACTCCCCTACATACTTATCCCCTTCCCTTGGTTGAAAAATAACCATAAGTATTCCTTGGGAATTGCTAAGTTTGCCTGAAACATAGCAAGAACCCTCATTTTGCCCCTTTAAAACCATCTTCCAATGCAATGGACTCCTTCCTAAGCATAAAATTCCTCGTTTTTGGTTATCGGACCTCGTCCGAGGCCTCAAATGCTCTGCAAAAGAATACATACCCTTCCTCCGATCGCAATAACCCTTGCCGACTGCCGTAACATTCTCCCGATCCCTTTGGATCCCCCTCTGACGCGATTATCGCAGTCGGAGGTCACAAAGGTAATGTGGCACGTTGTTGTTTCTCCCCGATGGATGTCCCGCCGATGCCATTTTGCAATCGGCGTATCGCAAATACTATATGTCACATATATATGCCCCCTCCACTCTTATCCGATGCGATATCGCGAGATCGGCAATCGGCGGTCGCAAGAGTCACGTTTCCAAAATGCATGCCTCTTCCCTTTGCTCTGATGCGACATTACCATAGCATCAAGAGAACATATCGCATCAAAAATACTTCCTTGCCACATGCCTTCATTCACTCATATATTTCGTTTAAAACATGATTTATCATTAAGACAGGTTACACTGCAAATTCATCGCAGATCGCAGCATTTCAGTTACCGCTATCGCATCGTAGAAACATATAAGGCACCGCACCATGTAGCATCCTGCCACGTCACCGCGCTAATGTCATCCTCCGTACCAGGACCCATCGCTGACGTCATGCTGATGTCACCCACTAAAGAAAGGCTCGCAAGCGCGAAAATGCATCTTAGGAGGCCCGGATTCAAATTCTGAGGCAGTTTTCGATGCGCGATTAGCTAATCGCGCATCGCTACAGGAAATAGGCCATATTGGGGAATCTTTAGGGAATATTTTGATTCCTCAGCCAATTTTGCGCTGAAAAGGGCAGAAAATGTCCGATTTTGCAAATTTTAGCGTATCGGAAGAAAGAGAGAGACCCGGTTCAGGCATTGAAGACTATCAAAGCAAATGTAAAGCCAAAAACCATGTCAAAGAGTATCAGTGTTGCGGCGAAGTGTATCAGTGAAGATTTTCTCAGGGCTCGAGGCGAATGAAACATTAAAAGAAAACCTTGAAATTCATGAAGCAGTTAAGGAACCATTCAAAGCTCATCATCACAATGACTGCACATTAAAACTCACATGAGATCAATGGACCAGAACTCAAAGCACAGTTATTGTAGAACCACTACACCAGGTCACCAAAGACACCGTATTAACTCATTTTGATCTAGCTGCCTCTGGCGCAGCCCAAAGGATATTTACTCGCATTTAATTCCAGCACAAGTTTAGGTTTAAAAAGTTTTCCTGCAGACCTGTTTAGGTCAGCTGTAATAAATACTTTTGGATATTTTACTTATAAAGAGGACCCTGAACAATGTAATGGGGGTTGGTTTTTGTTGGTTAGATGTTTTTCTTGAGCAAAGACTCGCACTGTATATTTGATCATTTCTATAATCAAAGACTGCTTACGAGCTTGGAGAATGAATTGTGTATTGTGTTTAATGGTTGAAGAGTGACTGTGGAATTCTTGTGCCGATACATGACTCAATAAGTGTTTCTTACCTCTGTCTTTCCATTCATATATCATTATCTAAGTAGCAGAAAGAAAGAATAGCTTAGAATTTGTTTAAGTGCACTCTATGCTCAATTTCTGCTGTTTCTTTATGTTTTCATCTATTTTAGGCATAAATATGAATTCCATCTGGCTCATATTTGCCCTAATTCACCATGTGTGACAGTTATCCAGGGATTCTTAACTGCCCCTAGATAGAGCTCATCCTCTTTCCCTTTGTTAAGCCGATTGAGAGATTCTTAATTGCCTCTCATTCCTTACATTTCGTTCCATCTCTTTAGCTTGAAGGTTGTTTCATGTGCAGCTACCTTGCTCTATATTCCTCTTGATCATACTCACATTCCTACTCTTTGACTCCATGCCCAATGGTTTGAAACTTATCACTCTATGCCTGCCTCTCTGTTCAAATGCATCTTCCTTCCATTGAAACACCATCCAAACCTAAACAAAACCCACTAAACCCAATAGCTAGCCTAAAATCATAATCAACAAAGCTAAATCATCAAGAGAGAGCCCTCTCTGATTACAGGTGGGCTAGAACCTGTAATCCAAAGATTGGTTTGTGGTTACCTCGGCCGTATCCCTTCAGGAGCTTAGGGACAACCTAAGTGATAACATAATGGCGACTCCACTGGGGATCTTCCCCAGATAATCTCACAAAACCAACCCAAAGCTCCGCAGAGGAAGAAACCGACCTTTAACAAGTTTCTGTTAACCTGTATTCTTAGAAAAATTCCCAAAAAACAAGCTAGAAGCTGGCTCCCAAGAAGCATTCACGTTACACAAGATCAAATCCAAATCCAAATCCCCCAGCTGTTTTTTATGACCCCAATATAATTCCCAAGATCATTAGAAAACAAGAGCAACAAGAAGGTTTGACTGCTTCCAGTTCTGAAACAGTTCAGCGTAGCCATTTAGCAACCCCTATTAAAGTTCTGTTCCGTTCAAACCCTACTTCCCCTGGTTCATCATCCACTTCTGCTAGCCCTGTTTCCACACCTCCATCCACTGTGAATACCACCACTACCACTCCTATTATCCCTGTTACTCCAGTTGTTCCACTTGTCCCAATTGTTTCGCTTTTCCCAATTGTTATGGCTAATAGATATGTGCCTTTATAGTTGCCTGCAAATCTCGGCGCTATGCCTCAGGATTATCAGACTAGAATTACCTATTTTGATGGCGCAAATTCCTGCACAGCTCTTCAGTATACAAAGAAAATGTAGGATTACTTTGGGAGTTATGAGATTGATGATGACAGTGTAAGAATGAAGATTTTTGTCCAAAGTCTGACTGGTGATGTCAGGACTTGGTTCAGAGCACTCCCAGCCAATTCCATAGGAGACCCAAAAGCCTTATATCAACCCTTTATTAATAGGTGGGAGAAAAAGAAATACCCCTTGCACATATTATCTGAATATGACACTATTAAAAGAGGCCATCAGGAGACTGTTTTGGATTACTGTGCAAGGTTCAATAACGTCTACAATGCAATACCACAGAAGTTAAGACCTCCACCTGATCTCACTTTGTACAAATTCCCTGATGGTTTTGATGCTGAAATGGCTTATCAGCTAAGAGAAAGAGCCCCTCAAAGCCTTGCAGAGATGCAAAATGTTGTTGTTAGTGTGGAGGCAAACCTAATCGCCAAAAGAAATAGAGCTAGAACCGAGAGAAGAACTACCTTTAAGGAAGAACCCTCAGCCTTAGACCAAAAGTTGGATGCTATTATCAATAACATGCATAGGCTGGGAGACAGAGTAGAGAGTGTTGAGAGGAAGTCATCATGGGAATGGCAACAGTCCAACACCATAAGGAATCCAAACTTCAGGAAAAATCAAACCACAAATGCTGGAAGAGCTAGTCCTGACCATGATATTAGACCCCCTTTCCAAGAAAACTACGCAGAGGCATCCACATCCAGTGAGCCCATAGAAGAAAATTTGAACAACGTTCCAAAAAATCTTCCCAAGACAGAAATACCACAAACTGTCATTCACCATAGCATAGACAATCCAAAGGAAAACACAAAGAGTATTATGGAAAAGGAGAAATCTGTTGTTATTAATGCTAAGAATCCATCAGAAAAACCATTCAGTTTAGAAGCTGAAATTGGAAAACTTAAGATATCTATCCCCCTTTCAGAACTTGCCAAACATGATGTATATAGGCAACAAATTCAGAGATCACTTCAACTACTAGAGGTCAGGGATGATGTAAATGTTCTAGATGATACCCCTGAGCTGCTGTTTGGTCTAGAAGTTAATGGAAAAACAACATATGGATCTATTCCACCTTTTTATGTCAGTCTGCACATACATGACAAAATCTTGCACAATGTTATGTTTGACTCAGGTGCCTCACACAATCTTATGCCCAAAGCTGTGATGGAAAAGATAAACCTTGATGTCACAAGACCCTACAAGGATCTATACTCCTTTGACTCAAGTCAAGTCAAATGCTTAGGCTTAATTAAAGACCTTTGTGTTTCTTTAGTCCAATTTCCCAACAAGAGAATCCTAATGGACGTAGTAGTTGCTGACATTCCAACAAAATATGGTATGCTCCTATCAAGATCATGGGGAGCAAAACTCCAAGGATCCCTTCAACTCGACCTCTCTTATGCCACTATATCTGTCTTTGGGCAACCAAAGAGACTGTATAGAGAAACACTGATGAAGTATGTGGTGAGTAGTGAGGAAATGCCCCAAAATTTTCCAATTTACTCAATCCATTCTGATATGGATTCATTTATTCTTTTTATGATGATAACGATCCTCCAACTGATAAGATGCCTCTAGCTCCAGAACTAGAGACATGCATAAATGAAGAACCGGTTGCCCGTGCCCATGAAATAGTCACAACATTCAAGGCGGCCAATAAACAAGAAGAACCTCCTCAAACTAAAGTTCTAGATCTGCCCAATCCTAAAATAATTGAAACTCTTGGTACAAACCAACAACAAGAAATTACATGGTATTTAGAGTTTGATGGTTCTGTCAACAAGTTAAGAGAAGGGGCAGGTGTATGGATTCACAATAGACATGACAATCATGTAGAAGGCAATGCCTACAGGCTAAACTTTAGATGCACCAACAACATGGCAGAGTATGAAGCTCTCCTCTTAGGCCTAAAACTGCTCAAAGTTCTAGGAGCTACAAAAGTTTCCATTCTAGGTGACTCTGATTTGATTATCCAACAAATGAAGGGAAACTTTGTTACTAATGACAATAGGATGAGGGCCTATAGGACTGCTGCGATAGATATACTTAACACCTTCACTGAATTCGAGCTTTCCAAGATTTCCAGAAACCATAACATACACGCTCACAGTCTAGCCACTTTTGCTAGTACATGCAGGCTTCCCTTTGAGCCAAATCACCATTTTACTGCTGAGATAAAACATAGGCCCGCTGTTCCTAACAATATTAGAGATTGGAAAGTATTTGAAAATGATGCCCACATTAACAATTTCCTCACCCTTGAGGGCGATTTTTCAAATTTAAATATTGACATGGAGGCCGTGAACAATTCCCAACAACAAACAAATGAAAATCATCCAGCTATAACAGCTGCAACAGCAAAACAAATCCTCAATCCAAATGTCTTTGACAATGCAAACATAGAAGAACTGAAACAAATGAATTTAGAGGAAACAACCAAAGCAGAGGCTGAGTTCATTGATCTGAAGAATAATTTTCTGCCTGCTGGCCTTACTCCATTAGAAGATATGTTTGATGACAATGATGTGCCCAAAAAGCCTAAAATGGAGCCTCTAGATGCTGCTATAGAAGAACATAACATAGGGACAACAGAACAGCCCAAAATGATTAAATTGTCCAAAAATCTACCCCCTGATCAAAAGCCAAAGTATGTGGATTTATTCAAAGAGTTCCAAGATGTATTTTCTTGGAGCTATGAGGACTTGAAGTCCTATGACACCTCAATAATTCAACATACCATTCCCTTAAAACCAAATAAAAAACCATTCAAGCAGAAACTTAGAAGAATAAACCCTATGCTTTTTCCTCTCATTGAGAAGGAAGTAAAGAGAATGTTTGAAGCAGGTATTATCAGGTTCCCACAAGGAAAAAATCAGGTGAAATCAGACTGTGAGTAGACCTAAGAAACCTAAACCAAGTTTCTTTAAAAGACCACTACCCTCTGCCTAAAATGGACCACATCCTACAAAGAGTAGTGGGTTCCTCTAGGATTTCTTTACTAGATGGATTCTCAGGTTTCAATCAAATACTTGTTCACCCAGATGACCAAGACAAGACAACCTTTACTACACCTTGGGGAACATTTAAGTATGTTAAAATGCTTTTCGGGGTAAAGAACGCTGGTGCCACCTTTCAAAGGGCAATGGATATTGCATTTGCCAAGGAAATCCATGAATTCCTTGTCGTCTATCTTGATGACTTAACCCCGTTCTCCAAATTTGATCAAGAGCACCTCAAGCACTTAAGGCAGATCTTCATAACATGCAGGAAATACGACATTTCCTTGAACCCCAAGAAGTCCTTGTTTGGCCTTGAGGAAGGTAAGTTGCTAGGCCACATCATCTCAAAAGACGGTATCAGAATCGATCCGGAAAGAATTCAAGCAATCCTTCAAATTCCATACCCAAGAAACATAAAAGAGTTGCAAGCATTCCTTGGAAAGATCAATTTCCTAAGGAGATTTATCCCAAACTTAGCAGAAATGATAAAACTGTTAAGTAACATGTTAAAAGAGGATGCCAAGGTAAGATGGTCTCTAGAAACCAAGCAGGCTTTCGAAAGTATGAAAGACGCCTTGACTCAAATGCCCGTGCTCACAAGTCCACAATTTGACAAGGATTTCATCATCTTTTCCTTTGCTTCGGAGCACACGATAGCTGCTGTCCTTCTGCAAAAGGATGATCAAGGAAATGAAAAGCCTATTGCATTTTTCAGCCGAGCCTTAAGAGATGCGCCTCTAAAATACCAAATTATGGAAAAACAAGCCTATGCCCTTGTCAAAGCCATCAAAGACTTTAGAGTTTATATTTTATATTCACATGTGATTGCCTATGTCCCAAACTCTGTTGTAAAAGACATATTAACTCAAGAGGTACTAGAAGGAAAAAGAGGCAAATGGATTGCCAGTATACTTGAATATGACATTGAGATAAAACCCACAAAGCTGATAAAGGGACAATGTTTAGCCAAGCTAATGTCCGAAACAAATCTTCAGGCCTTAGACATCAACCAGCTAGACAATGAATAGGAGCTAGCGACTCCACAGATCAGTGAAATCCTTTTAAAATCCCCATGGTATGCCGATATTTGCTATGTATTGTTAAACCTGTGTGCTCCCCCAGGATTGTCTAGAACCAAGAAAATATTTTTGAGGATGAAAGCTCTAAAGTTCTATGTTTTAAATGGTGCCCTATTTTGGAAAAATCATGAAGGAATGCTGCTAAACTATTTAACCATAAATGAAACCAGCAACATCATGAAAGAGTTCCATGCAGGGGACTGTGGAGGGCATCTATATTGGAAGTCCACTGCTGAAAAGATTTTAAGGGCTGGTTATTATTGGCCCTCTCTATTTGCAGATGTCAGAAAATTTGTTGTTGCATGTCACAAATGCCAGATCTTTGAAGGGAAAAGAAAACTACTGCCTTTGCCCCTTAAGCCCATCTCAACTGAAAAACCTTTCAGCAATTGGGTCTTGACTTCATAGGTGAAATCCACCCCTCTGCTTCAGGCCAACACAAGTGGATTCTAACAACCACTGACTATTTCACCAAGTGAATTGAGGCCATCCCATGTAGGCAAGCCAATGACTCCACTATTATCTAGTTCCTTGAAGACAATATCCTTTCTAGATTTGGTTTCCCTGAGAAAATCATCACTGACAATGCTGCTGCCTTCAAGTCCAAAAAGATGATCAACTTCTGCCATAAGTTTCACATTACCTTGGGCCACTCTACAACCTACTATCCTCAAGGTAATGGCTTGGCTGAGTCATCCAACAAAAGCCTCATCAATATCATAAAGAAAATGCTGGAGTAAAACAAAAAGAACTGGCACCGGAAGCTCACAAATGTCCTGTGGGCAAATAGACTTTCAACCAAGAAATCCATTGGGATGAGCCCTTATGAGCTAGTTTATGGCATGGAAGCCAAATTTCCTTCATCTTTGGGTATTCCTATTATCAAACTGTTACAGGAGATTCAAGCCGAACCAAATGATATTCAAAGAAGAATTAATCAGACCATTCACCTTCAGCAAACCAGAGAGAAAGTGTATGATAGAGCTCAAATTTTGCGGGAAAAGCTCAAAATAATGTTTGATAAGGGAGCCAAGGCTGAGGATTTCCGGGTTGGAAGCAAAGTCCTAAGGTGGGATTCACGAAGAGAAGACAAGGGCAAACATGCAAAGTTTGATTTTCTTTTGGAAAGGTCCATTCATGATCAGCGCTGTGCAAGGCAGCAACACATATTTCCTCAAATCTGAAGATGGCAGCACAGCTAAAGAGGGCCCTGTAAATGGCCGACTGCTGAAACATTATCGAGATCCCTTGTAAAAAGGGATACAATGCCCCTATGAATATATTTGTATATTGATGTGTGTATATATGTCAGCCCTGTCCTCTTTATGTTTGTATAAGCAATCCGATTGCTTGGAACCCAGCAACGAAGTTATAGAAACAAAGCAAAGGCAATCCTCTATTTTAATAATCAGTCACGGCATCATTCTTAGGAGAAACAACACAACAAAGTTTATAAGGCACAACTTGTGCAAATCATCCATTTCAAAAGGCTTCGTCTTTTGCATTGCTTTCAGCACAAGGGTACAGCGAAATATTGAGTGAAAGGAGCAATAAAAAATACAGAAGGATGCTCAGGACCAATTGAAATGTATTTGGAAGCACTCAAGGGATTAAGGGATAGCGCCGCATTTTACAATTATTCATGTTAAAAGGAGGTTGCGTTAAAGAATTTTAAACTTCAATCACCTGACAGCCAGCAAAAGGGAATGCTCCTGTTGATTCTTTGTTTTTAATCACATTGAAGATCGGCACTCAGGGAAATTTTGGATATTTATAGCAATCATAACAAGATAAGAGCACTGCTGTATATCATAGAGAAATCTATTAAAAATGTTGCAATCAGGCTTCTACAACTTTGGTTAATAGCATCAAAAGGAGGAACATTCTTGGTTTTACATCAGCAACCTTCTC
>APFE030761081.1:0-11262 GCA_000404065.3 Pinus taeda | reverse complement strand
ACTCATCCAGACTCTTTAGAAAAAAGGTGTTATTGCCTTACACAGCCTGAATTACAAATGGTCCTTTCTTTTAGCGCTCAAATCCACCTTAGGCTGAAATAAGGCAAGACTCAAGGCCACATCAAACCACGCTCAGCCTCGTAGCTAGCTCTACGAGGACAGGAGAGGGCTCTCTCTGGGTAAAACTCGGCAAAAGATATTCGAAAAGGCTCGAGATGACCGAATTGATGACTGATTTTAGGCTAGGTATTAAGTACAAAGAGTTTAGGATTGATTTTTTATAATTTTGTTGAAATCAAGGGAAAGGCAAATTTGGGTGCGGGGATGAGGCACAGTTTTTGTAGAGGTCCACTTGGGGCAAGATAGGAAATTTTTTTGATGCCTTGAAGCGAGTGAGATGGATAGATCATACCGGTGAGAGGCTAAGGAGAGCAAAGGGTCTCAAGGATTCTCCTTAAACTGAAGAAAACATAGAATATTAAATAAATTTAAAGGCAGAGCATAGCAATTTCATGGATTCTACATTAACACTTCATTTTGCTTAATAAGAGAAGATTCAATAGAGATGATGATGCACATACACAACTTACAAGTACTGAGAGAAACACACCATCAAGACATAAAGCCACATGGATCCCAAATAGTGCTGCAAAACCCTGGTCTTTCCTTTGCCAAAAATGCTGATAAGATATGTACAATATAGTCTCAAAGTTATCCCAAGAGTCCAAACTCTACTGCTGAATGAAAAATTACATATATAGACCAAGTCAAACCATTCCCTAATCTCTATGGGGCGAGCTCCTCCTTCTAGGAGCTGTTTCAACCAATTCTAAACTGAGCACTACAAACTAGGCAATCAAAACAACTTGCCTCTATAAACTTGGAAACCAATTCATTCATTAATTTTTTGCCATTTTATGAATGAATCTTCTAGAATAGGTAAAAATTTCCATGTCAATCATGAAATTACATCAAAGAGGATGAAAAATCCCACCAAAAAGTAAAAACTAGTCAATGTTGCGTTTTCCTGAGTTGAAGGCGCAAAACTGGCAAATTTTCCCAAGACATAGCGCGCCTTTCAGGCCAGTTTTGAGGCACTTCCCAGCATGGCACAAGTGGGCTTGTTGGAAAGGCCTGGAGGTCTAATTTCCAGCCCAAGTGGAATTTTTCAATTTGGTGGCCATTTGCCCCTCCAAAATTGCAATCTCCCAAGACTTCTTCCTGTGTGTCCAAAAAGTGGCAGAAGGTCATTTTTTGCTTGTTTTTTGACCTTTTGGTGGCTCAAATCTCCATGAAATTTCTTGGCCATGGCTGAGCAAGTGTATTTTGTCATGAAAAATACAAAAATTCAAACCTTTCTTGAAATGGACCTCCCGAACTTAAGGGTAGCGCACGGCGCGCTACGTGTTGAGCCAAAACCCCAACGCGTAGTGCGCTTGAGCCCTACGCGTAGCGCGAATTTCAGATGCTTTTGGGAGGCCTTCCCGGTGTCAAAATTGGGCACAGGATAGATCGTTGGAAAGGTCTCTAAGTCTACGTTCCAACCCAAGTATATTTTTTCAATTTAAAATTCATTTTCCTTGTCAAAAATCAAATCTCCTAATACTGCTCAAAATGTGCCAAATGAGGCTGCCTCAAGGCAGAGTGTTATTGCAGTCAGCTTTTGAATGCCTTCCTCAACTCCAAATTGATCTCATGATAGCTCATTCGAAATATCTTTGTGTCTAGTTATCATTTTACTCATCAAGAAAGTCATTTGGCCAACCAAGCTAGGATATAACTTGATTTTCCCAAGGTCACTTCAGAGGTGCATTTGATTCTCCTGAGGCAACGATATTTTTGACATTTCTCTAAAACCATGACACTTGTGTAAAAAGTGAAGGAGGTTTTTCTTCTTTGGCATGTTTTGGACAAATACCTCTCTCAGGTTTCCAAAATTAATCTGTGATTTCTCTAAAACACCTTTTGAGTGAAACTTATCCCGATGTGTGAAACAAGGGAGTTTGTCGAAATGAAGTGAAATGAAGGGGATAAGGGGCTTCTATATTCTTGGGGAAATTTTTTGAAGTAGGGAGGGATGTTAGGAAGTATGGGAAAGTGGAATCTCAGAGATCGAGGGGAAGGGGTCCAAAAGGGCAAAACACAGGCCCAACCTAGAAAATTGCCAAGTTGTAGCAGGAAACTAGGGTTTGTGCAAAAATGAGGAATCTGGGGGATCTCAGTGATGGGAAGTGTTTAATAAGGTACATTAAGGATAGGGAAATGTGTGTGAACATCTGGATACAATTTTTGCTGATGATTTGGCCATTCAAAGAGAAATTGCCTTCGAAACCCTGGGAGACGTAAATGACCTTACCTAGGCGCAACTGAAGCATGAACAAGGTGTAAAATGACTCATTAGACATTGACATGATAATGACAACCCTATGAATGATGATAGACTCAGCTAAATAGTGACATAGACCGACATTTGGACAACTTTAGAAGGAGTGAAAACAAACCCTAGACCTAATGCCTAGTGACCAAATTTTTCTTGAAGACTCTTTGAAATGACAAAATTTGACCTTGACACTTTGAGACCACATTATAAGAGAATATTTGATCACTGGAGGAAGGCTGGAAAGACTGACACTAACACTTTCCACAGAAAGTCAAATTTGCCATGTTTCCCTTTGTCTTCCCTCCTAGAGTCCCATTTCAATACTTTGTTTCCTATGAAAAAGTCTTCAGCTTTTGTTCTTTTGTCAAACACCTTTTTCAGCTTCTCTTGTAAAACCTAGGTTCTCTGATACACTTCTTCCCTTGTTTGCTGTAAGTGAATTGTTTGATTGATCCTTCTCTGGATATCATTGGGTTTAGCTTGTATTTCCTGCAACAATTTGATCACAGGGACCCCGAGAGATGATGGGAACACAGCTTCCAGGCCATACACCAATTCATATCGGCTAGTACCAATAGATCTTTTAGTGGTCAACCTATCTTCCCATAGTGCATTTACCAGCTTCTTATGCCAATTCTTTTTGTTCTCCTCCAAGACCTTTTTGATGATGTTAATTAGGCTTTTATTGGAGGACTCAGCTAGGCCATTTCCTTGAGGGTAATAGGTTGTTGAATGACCTAGGGTGATGTGATATTTGTGACAGAAGCTGATCATTCTTTTGGATTTAAAGGCAGCTACATTGTCTGTTATGATTTTCTCTGGGTAGCCAAATCTAGACAAGATATTGGTTTCTAGGAATTGTTTGATAATTGAGTCATTTGCTTGTCTGCAAGGTATGGCCTCTATCCATTTGGTGAAGTAATCAGTAGCTGTCAGGATCCATCTATGCTGGCCTGAGGATGAAGGGTGAATTTCCCCAATGAAGTCTAAGCCCCATTGTTGAAATGGTTTTTCAGTTGAAATGGGATTGAGGGGTAAGGGAAGCAACTTTTTCTTCCCTTCAAAGATCTGACATTTATGACATGTCATCACAACCTTTTTTGAATCAACAAACAGGGAGGGCCAATAAAAGCCAGCCCTCAGGGTTTTATCAGCTGTGAATTTCCAATATAAGTGCCCTCCACAATCTCCTGCATGAAATTATCTAAGGACTTTATCAGCTTCCTCTGAAGTTAGGTAGTTAAGCAGGACACCTTCATGATTTTTCCAAAATAAAACATTATCTATTATACAAAATTTTGAAGCTTTCATTTTTAGAAATCTCTTTTTGGTTCTGGATAACCCTGGAGGAGCTTGCAGGTTTAATAATACAAAACATATGTCAGCATACCAAGGCGATTGTAAAAGGGCTTGATTGATCTGTGGAGTCGCCATCTCCTGTTTGTTATCCAGTTCATTGATGTCAAGGGCTTGGAAATTAGTTTCAGTCATTAGTTTAGCTAGCCCTTGTCCTTTTATAAGTTTTGTTGGTTTGATTTCTATATCATATTCCAGAATGATGGAAATCCATTTGCCCGTCTTACCTTCAATTCCTTCTTGATTTAAAATGTCTTTGACCACTGCATTGGGCACATATGCAACTATGTGAGAGTATAAGATATAAACTCTGAAATCCTTTATGGCTTTGACAAGTGCATATGCTTGATTTTCCATGATCTGCTATTTGAGTGGGGCATCCCTAAGGGCTCTACTGAAAAAGGCAATAGGTTTTTCACATCCCAAGTCATCTTTTTGCAGTAAGATAGTAGTAATTGTATGGTCAGACGCAAAGGAGAAGATTATAAAATATCTATCAAATTTGGGGCTTGTAAGAACAGGTGTTTTTATTAAAGCTATCTTGATTTCTTCAAAATCTTGTTTGGCTTAACCTGTCCATTTGACTTAGGCATCTTTCTTGAGCATATTGTTCAACAATCTTATCAGCTCAGCCAAGTTAGGAATAAATCTTCTCAGGAAATTAATCTTCCCTAAAAAGGCTTGTAATTATTTGATGTTTCTTGGATGAGGGACCTGAAGTATAGCTTGAGTCCTATCAGGGTCAATTCTTATGCCATCTTTTGAAATTATATGGCCTAGGAGTTTTCCTTCTTCTAGGCCAAATAGTGATTTCTTTGGGTTCAAAGAAATGCCATACTTTTTGCAAATTAATAACACTTGTCTGAGGTGTTTTAAATGTTCTTGGTCTGATTTTGAGAAGGTTGTTAGATCATTAATGTATATGACTAAGAAATCATGGATTTCGTTAGCAAAGGCTATGTCCATTTCCCTCTGAAATGTGGCTCCAACATTCTTGATTCCAAAAGGCGTTTTTGACATATTTGAAAGTTCCCCAAGGTGTGGTGAAAGTTGTTTTATCTTGACCATCTGGGTGAACTAAAATTTGAATGAATCCTAAGAAGTCATCCAGTAGTGAGATCCTTGAAGCTCCCACTACACTTTGTGAGATGTGATGCATTTTTGGCAAGGGGTAGTGGTCTTTGAGAGATACTTTGTTCAAATTTCTCAGATCAACACAAAGTCTTATCTCCCCAGTTTTCTTTATTGTAGGTACAAGGTTAGAAATCCATTCAGAAAATCTTATAGGTGCAGTGGTTCCAGCTTCATACATTCGTTTTACTTCCTTTTCAATTAGGGGAAGAAGGACTGGATTCACTCTTCTCAATTTCTGTTTAAAAGGTTTCTGGTTTTCTTTCAGGGGTATGGTGTGTTGGATAACGGTAGTATCATAGGATTTAAGGTTCTCATAACTCCAGGCAAACACATCTTGAAACTCTTTGAACAGTTTAATATATTCTGATTTATTATCAGGAGGTAAGGTTCTAGAAAGCTTGACCATTTTGGGATTTTCAGTGGTCCCAATATTACACTCCTCAATTTCTGCATTGATGGGTTGCATCTTTGGTTTCTTAGGGAGATCATTTGAATCAAAAATGTCTTCTAAAGGAGTAAGACCTGTGGGCAAGAAATTATCCTTTAGTTGAATTACTTCAGTTTCTTCTTCAATAATTTCATCAAGATCTGCTAATTTTAGCTTCTGTAAATTGGCAGAGTCAAAGGTTGTAGGATGTAATATCAGATTTGTTGTTTCAGCTGATATACTTGTGTTCAGTTCATCAATTTGGTGTTGATCATCCCTAATGCTTGTGTCTATGTTTAAGTTTGAGAATTCCTCCTTCATGGTCAAAAAATTATTTATCTAAGTATCATTCTCAAATACTTGCCAATTATCTACATTGTCTGGGACAGAAGGCCTGTGTTTAATCTCAGCAGTCAACTGGTGGTTAGGCCCAAAAGGAAGTTTACAGGTGCTTGCAAAAGTTGCCAAACTATGAGTATGAAAGTTGTGGCTCCTAGGTATTTTGGTGAGCTGATATTCCAAGAAGCTGCTGAGCAAGTCTGTTACTGCTATCGTATAAGACCTTAGACTGGGATCATTTGTGACAAAAGTTCCCTTTATCTGTTGTATAATTAGGTCTAAATCACCCAATATGGAAACTTTGTTCACTCCAAGACTCTTAATCAGTTTGAGACCTAGAAAAAGGGCTTCATATTCGGCCATGTTGTTTGTACATCTGAAGTTAAGCCTAAATGCATGACCTAGAGCATGGTCATTTTGAGTATTGTGTATCCAAACCCCTGCTCCTACTCCTAGCTTGTTTAGTGACCCATCAAATTCTAAACACCACAAGATCTCTTGATCAATGTTTATTTCCATGGATTTACAGATTTGTTCAGTGGGATGGTCTAGTTTTGGTGATTCTTGTGATATATTATCAGCAGAATGTGTAGGTTTGCTCACATCAGTGATCTTTCGATCTTGAGCAGTAGACATTTATGTGCCTCGTTTCTGTTGTTTTTAGGAGCTTGACCTCAATTTTGGGACACATATCAGCATTGTACAGTATGAATGAGTCCATGTCTGAATGAATGGAGTAGATTGGGAAGTTTTGGGGCTTCTCCTGACTGTTGACCACATATTTCATTAGTGTTTCTCGGTATAATCTCTTTGGCTGGCCAAAGACTGAAATTGTGGCATATGACATGTCTAGTTGCAGAGATCCTTGGAGTTTGGAACCCCATGATCTTGATAAGAGCATACCATATTTAGGTGGAATGTCAGCTACTACCACATCCATTAAAATTGTTTTGGCTAGATATTGGACTAGGGATACACAAAGGTCTTTGATTAGGCCTAAACATCTCACCTGGCTAGAATCAAATGAAAACAAATCTTTATAGGGTCTGGTGATGTATAGGTCAAGTTTTTCCATTACTGATTTGGGCATTAGGTTATGCGAGGCCCCTGAGTCAAACATGGCATTTTGTAGCACCTTGTCATGGATGTTTAGGCTCACATAAAATGGAGGGGTACCTCCATCCACTGATTTGCCATTGACTTCTGAGCTAAAAATCAGCTCTGGTTGATCATCCAGAATATTAACTGCATCCCTATTTTCTGGTACCTGTAATGATCTATTGATTTGTTGTCTGAAGACCTCATGTTTGGCTAGTCCAGAAAGAGGAAATTCTATTTTCAGTTTGCCAATTTCTGTTTCAAGATTGAAAGGCTTTTCCATCTGAACTTTTATATTGTGAGCAACAAGTTTTTCCTTTTCTACCGAATTTTGGGTGACCTTGTCCTGGTCAGGTACACCGTTTTGGGGTAAGTCCGAATTAGGTCTGTTTTCTAGAGGCCTACCCAAGATTTCTGTTGGAAGAAAGGGTGTAGATGTAGGTTTTACTGGAGGCTGTATATCAGATACATCTTCCACTATGACCTCCCTTTGGAGTTTTTTATCTGAGGACTCTGTTAAGACAACTTTATCACTAGATTTTTTGAGCAGTTTGGTCGCTGTTTGTTTGGTATTCTCAGGTACATCTATGGTTCTACTTCTTAACTTGTATTGTTTGTGTACTTTATAGACTGTTGTGTCATACCCTTCTCTGAAATCAAATGACTCACCATATTTTGCTTGGAATTGTTTGTATTCTTGGGCTTGTTGATCATCTTGTGTTAAGAATACTTGTTGTTCACTGTCCAAACCCATTAGATTGATGTGGGGATCTTCTATTTGTTCACTAGCGGTTGAGGCCTCTGCATATTTTTCTTGAAATGGAGGTCTGATATTCTGATCACGACCAGTCCTCCCAACATTTGGGTTTTGGTTTTTTCTAAAATTGGGATTCCTAGTAGTGTTGCTTGTTTTACCTTCCCAAGAGGACTTTCTCTCCATGGTCTCAACTCTATCCCCCAACCTCTCCATACCCTTCATGATTGCATCTAGATTTTGGTCAAAGGTTGAGGGTTCCTCTTTAAATGTTGTTCTTCTCTCATTTTTTGCTCTGGTTCTCTTGGAAATCAGGTTTGCCTCCACACTTACAGCTATATTCTACATGTCTGCAAGACTTGGAGGTGCTCTTTCTCTTAATTGATATGCCATATCTGAATCAAATCCATCAGGGAATTTGATCAGGGAATTTGATCAGGTGGAGGTCTTAGGTTCTGAGGAATGGCGTTGTATACATTGTTGAACCTAACACAGTAATCTTGAACTATTTCTTGTGGACCCCTTTTCAAGTTATCATACTCTGTTAGTATGTGTAGAGGGTCTTTTATCTTTTCCCATCTGTTTAAAAAACTTAGGTATAAGGCATCAGGATTGAGTATAGAATTTGCAGCTAAAGACCTAAACCAGTTCCTTACATCCCCTGTTAAACTTTGTACAAAAATTTTCATTCTTACATCTTCATCATCTATTTCATAGTTCTCAAAGTAGTCCTGCATTCTCTTGATGTGTTGTTGGGCTGTATAAGTGCCAGTACCATCAAAGTAAGTGATCTTTCTTTGATAGTCTTGGGGCATAGCCCCTAGATTCGCAGGAAGGTGTAAAGGAGCATATCTGTTAGCCATATTTGCAGGGATAAAAGGGACAGCGAGAAGGAGTGGAACAGCTGGAACAACAGGTATAATAGGAGTAAGGTTTGTTTGGGATGGAGGAGTAGGGAAACTACCTTGGGAAGTGGATGAGGAACTAGGATAAGTGGGGGTTATGTGAGGATAAACTGATGCTTTGACAGGAGTAGGAATATAGTTCTGCTGAATTGGTTCTGTATCTGAGTCTGAGAGCTCTCCTAGCTGCTCTTGTTTCTTCAAGATCTTGGGGATTAAATTGGGGTTTTCAAAGACAGCTGGGGGATTAGGGTTAGGGTTGGACCTAGTGTAACGAGATTTCTTCTTTGGAGCCAGCTTCTGAGTTTTGTCTCCTTGGTATTCTATGAGAAGGTTAAACAGGAAGTTGCTTCTTTTCAGGTGGTAATTTGAAAAAAAGTCCCCAGTGGAGTCGCCAAAGATGTTATCACTCAGGTTTTTCCCTGTTTCCTAAAGGGAATACGGCCGAGGTAACCACTAACCAATCTTTTAGTTACAGGTCCTAGCCTACCTGCAACCAGAGAGGGCTCTCTCTTTATGATTTAGCCTTGTTGGTGGATGATTTTAGGCTAGTTATGGTGTGTTGATTTTGTTTGAGTTTGGTTGGTTGGTGAATTCAAACAGAGCTGAGGTATAATTTACAGAAGAGTTTGGGCCATTGGGCAATGGATTTCAAAGAAGTGTGCTGCTGAAGTATGTTTTTGAAGGCAGAGTGTTGCTACAAAGCTAGATAGACATCTGTGGAACAATTTCTTAGATTTATGTAATGAAGTTATGGAATTAGTGAGTGAAAGGCAATTGAGAATCTTTCACTATGCTAACAAGGGAAAAATGAAAGTATTGCTTAAGAGCAGTTAAGAATTCTTAAACAATATTCATAGTGATAGAATTAGATTAGACATGAGCAATTAAGAATTCATATCCATGGCTAATCCAGAAGAAAACATATTTAGAAATAAATATTGAGCATAGGGTGTATTCAAACAAATCCTAAGCTATTCTTTTTCTCTATTTACTATGATCATGAACATATATGAATTATGACATACACAGAAAAACAACAACACAGTTCAGAATAACTTATTGTTCCGGCAAATGACACAGGAATTCTGCAACATAACAGAGCCATTCATTTCCACCTCCAGACAGTATAGGAACCAGGAACTCCACCAGCAATTTGTATTAGCACAAATGTCTCAGATATACAATATAGCTCTTCTGAAAGAGTTTCACTACAACCGACCCTCAATACGTTCTTTGAGGGGATATATATACAAAAATAGAATACAAAATATCTCAATAGTGAGTTATTGTGCAATAAATTACACCACCAACTCTCTTACAAAAAGTAAATGAAAGATATAACTACAACATTTAATGTTGAGATGGCAGCTATCTTTTTGTCACACAACTTTTGACATTTTGGCTCAGGAAAGTTGGCTGTAGATGTGCCTTTAATTTTAGGTTAGTTGAGCCTATTATCTAAGTTCTTTGGTGAGTCACTGTACGGGTGCTCACTGTGATATCTGCGTGCTGAATTGTCTGTTGACCTGTACTGTGACTGAGATCTGAATTTTCACAAAAAACGAATAATATAGTGGGATCACCTCGGCAGAATTTCCAGCATTGCCTGCCACCAATCAGCTGGAGGTAGCTGATGTCTCCTTATTTTTACCAGTGTTTCATCTACTTCAGTGTATCTGTAGAAATTTGGAGGCACTTCAAACAGATGATTTATCTCATGCTCAATAAAAAATAAATTTTCTAATTTATCATACAGAGACTGCCCAGAGGGAGGCCCTGCTTCTTCTGTGGAGCTACTGGATGTTGTGATTTGATTGTCAACATAATTGTTGATCCTTGTGATATACTGATCATATGACAACAGTTTTCTTGTGCCAATCACTAGGCTTGCCAGTCCTTTATCCTGCAATATTGTCATCTTTTCCCTGAATTCATCAATTTTTGCCTTCATATCCTGACATTTTCTTTCTAGTGTTTGAGTGAAATTCCTCAAAGTCAGCACTTTCTTAGCTGTCAGGATGGTGTCTGTTCTGCTGTTTATTTCTAGTGCTGCCAATTCCTCCCTAGTGTGGGTATTGAGGAAATGTATCATTTTATTGGCCTGCTCGGGCATGATTCCTAGTGCTGTTGTAGTCCTTTGTATTTCAACATGAGCTATGCCTATCAGTTCAATATGCTCATGTATTGCCTGGATTGACCTCCATTGGTCATGTATTGATTGGCTAATTTTGGCCCAAATTATCTTCTTGATTTCTGCTAGAGTTTTTCCTAGAAGCAATTCTTTTTCCAAAGCTTTCACTTTGGCTTCCAAGGCTTTTATTTCTCAATGCTTCTCTGCTCCAATCATCTTGGACTTGTCATAGCTGGCCTCTAGCTTGGCCAGTCTATCTTTGGCCTCATTTATTTCTGTCACTTGAGTTTCAAGTTCTTTGACAGCTTTCATCAAGTCCTCCATACTCATGCTAGATTCTGCTGCTGTTGTTGCTGTTGTTGCTGATGTGGCTGTGGTTGGTGCTGGAATGGCAGGAGGGGCTGCTGCTGCTTGTGTAGGAGGGGCAGGGCCAAGAGTTGTAGAAGTTTGAGGGGGCTGGGAGGTTGATTCTCCTTGTCTACCTTGCCATGCTTTCTCGAATTCTCCTTCCATCTCTAGTATTCTTTGATTCATCTTCATAAGTAAATCCATGGTGTCATCAAGTTCTTTTTCCTGTGCAAGTTCTGTAGTGTCAGGGTGAATAGTTGCAGGCAACTTTGACTGTTTCCTGAGTGTAGCAATATCATCCTCCTTCTTTTTCATAAGGGCCCTAACACCCTTTGGATCTTTTGGATCATGTCCTAGATCAATGATTATGTCTTCCAACATTTTTATTCT
>APFE030761078.1:0-10862 GCA_000404065.3 Pinus taeda | reverse complement strand
AAGATACCATCACCTAAGCTAGTTTATGTCCATTCTGTTTGTAAGTTTATTTCGGTATTTGATATTAATTAAATGAAGTGTTATTTCTATTGCATCTCTATATTTATGGTTATATCTATAATTTGTTGCATTCCTTTTTAATTTTGGATCAAAAGTGTAACCCATATTCATGCTTTCACCCTTATCCTTGTTATACAAATCCTCATACTAGCACCCATATCATAATTGTAAGTCAAACATCCCCTTCAAAATGGCTAAGTAAGGATTTAAAGACTCATTAATGGCTCACGAGCCTTAAAATTTTCACTTAGTTTTGATTTATTTTCATTTTTCCCATGGCCATGGTCAAGCTTCAAAGATGCATCCCTTGTGTCCAAAGTTTTCTAATGGAACGCGTATGTTATTTGAGGGCCCATGATTCCATATAGAATATTTTTATGGTGGCTTAGAGTGTCATAAATGGATTATGAGCCCCAAAAAATTAATTTATATCTTCTGACTCTTATTTTCAATTTTCAACAATGGGTAGGGTGTTGAGTCCCATGCCCAATTTACAAAATCTCTCAATGATGTTGATATCCCACCAAGAAGCCAAAACATGGGTGTCTATGGTGATTTTACACCTACTTTAGGAATTAGAGCCTTTGAAACTTCATTTTTTGCCAAATATTGAGACTATTTCCTCTTGTGTTTTACCTCTTAATGGTAGCCATATCACACGCAAGGATAACTTTCCTTTTTAGATATTTCTTCTGGTGATTTCCCCCCCACTCATTTTCAAATTTCTAAGAAAAATCCGTAATGCACCAAAACTACTAGTAGGACCAATGTCCCACCTGTATACCAAATATTCCCTTTTCAGAGACCGTGTTCTAGTTCAAGGCCTTGATCTTAGTCCAATAGCCCAATGATTGGTAAACTGCTTTGGATATTCAATTAAATAGTTTGTCACAACAAATTTGATGAACTTATGCTTAGAATCCAAAATATAAAATATGAGGTTTAATTTCTTCTTAGATTTTTGGATTCATTAATTAATATGTTATTTGTATACATGTAATGTACAAAACACGTAGAAGATAGATAATAATAAATAAAAATAAAGAAAACCACAATTGAGGCAATATATAACCTAGGAAACTCTTTCAGGGGTAAAACTAGACTTGAAGTTGAGGCTACCCTTCTCTTGTTATATGAGACCTGCAGCCTGTGGTATACTACAATGCATGAAGAACCTTTTTTTTCTATCTCCCTATCCAATTTTCTTTACAATACTCATATATAAAACAAAAATGACATCGAATATGATGGAACCCATTTTCCTCCTAATGGCTTGGTTATAACATAGCTTGATGACCTACTAGCGGTTAAGCTTGATTTTTTCAACTCTTAACTCGAGTTTTGATATGGACTCTTCTACAATATTCTTCATGATTAGGTGGATAGCCAATTTTCAATTACTAATGGAACCTAATATGGCATCTCCTTGAATTATGGTGGCCAAAACATGAAGGTCAACTTCCAAGTGGCTTAACATTTGGATATGGACTTCGATTGTAGTGATTCTTGTGTCATTGGAAATGTTTCGATGTTTAAAATAGTGATAAGGTGCACCACTTCTACAAAAAGTTTGTATCCCCATAAAATTCCATTTTATGCTTCAAACTACTTTCGGAAGGTTTTAGATTCCAATTTGCCAAACTAGAACCCACCCACAAAAATGGTTTTGTGAGTTGTTTCCACCATTTTTTCCACTCCAAATGCATCAACATGGATGAAAAATAATATAAAGATCCAATATAAATCACACCTCCCTATCTTTGGAGGAGTTTGTTCTCGAAAAGCTTCCATGATGATGTAAGGAAATTTTTTCTCCTCCTTTTCTTTGGTGTACCATTTACTTTTGCCCGCGAGTTGTTCCTTCAACCCAATCTGCAGAAGCCAACTCTACTATTTCCTTGTATTTTTGAACCTCTTTTGCGAAGATATATCCTTTTGTCAACTTTTCCTGAATATCTGGTTCCAAATCATCTACCAAAGGTAGTACTTATTCATCTTCATAATCTAGCATGGAATGTCCTATGTCTAAAAGAGGTCACGGTTATTTGTTTGTAGTTTTGGATAGGTTTAGAAAGATGTGTATTTTGATGCCTTTTAAGAAGAAGTTGATAACTGAGGAGACTGCACAATTATTCTTTCAGCATGTTTGGCTTCTCTTTGGATTTCCCACTTCTAGTATTTTAGATCAAGATTCATGTTTTCTAGGAGAGATTTTATCTATCTTCTGGAGAATGATGGACATTGAGATGAAAAGGATTACATATTTTCACCCACACGCTAATGAATAGACATAGGTGATCAATGATACCGAGGTATATTTGCTCCGAGGATACTATAACAAACATCCTAATATTTTGGACGAGAAGCTACATTATGTGCCACACACTTACAACCAAGCATTGCATTCATCTACACAAAGATATCCATTGGAAGTTTGTTTTAGGTACCTACGAAATTCTCCATTGGATTTGGTTTTTGGGAAAGATGTTGATTTTTATGAACACAGAGATGAATATAAGGCCCAAAAATTAATACAGAAGATGTATATGCTGCATCAAGCACCGTAGGAATAGTTGGAGAAGCGATAAGCACAATATAGGCTAGGCATGATAAAAATAGGATGGATCATCATTTATAAATTGGTGATCAAGATTGTTTACACATCAGCAAGGATAGGTTAACAGGGGAAGGTAAGAAGCTCAAGAAAATCCGATATGTCCCATTTACTATTTTGGAGAAGACTCACAGTAATGATTTCTGATTAGATCTACGACTATAGATGCAAATTTATTCAATTGTGAATGTGGAGAATTTATAAATCCATGAGACATAAACTATCACAGATCTAGATGAAAGTGTTAAGGTTCCTCCCATTGATGATTTTTTTCGTAAGTATCTGTATAAGTTGTAGGAATATGTTAGTTTAGATATAAAGATGAGAACTTCATGTTGGGGAAATGTGGAAAATCTCCAAGTGGTTATTAAAGGAATGAATCTGTGCATGACATGGTGGACCGAGATAAGGAAAGTGAGAGACGAATGACTTCACCTTTTTCTGAGTAGTTTACCTTTTGGTGGTCCTAAAGCTTCTTGGTGGGGAGGATTGATCCAAGAGGATCTAGGATGGCTAGAAATTCAAAGTCCCAAAAATTTGATGGAAATAGTTCCAATTTGAAGATCTCTACAATATGATTCCAACACAATTTGAATCACTTCAAACTAAGTCTATATGAGGAAGATATGGGAGTTTGAATAGTTTGACCACTAGTAAAAAAGTAAATTGTGCCATGACATGTTACAACCTCTTAAGGTGACATGTAGAAAGACTTACATATGACATGTGGCAATGATTGATGGTGATGTGGAAATGACCTAATAACAACATGTGCCATCACCTAGTGTCAACACGTCACCTTGTATGTTTGGGTGATCAGATGATGGCTAGCAGGGAAAGAGGTGAACTAATCTAATGGTGACATGTGGCCTAACTAGAGGGCACCATGTAGCACCATGGAATGCTAAAATATGGATTAGCCCAAAAGACTAGAATTTTCAAGGATTTAAATTATAACCACCATTATGCTAGCCAATCCCACCACTAATGTGCCACACATTTGTTTCGAATCATTATTGAAAACAACCATATTTAAACTTTGGTTGTTATTGTAGCCAAAAATGGGGAGGTCGTGGGACACAACCTTTGTATAGCCTCCAACATAGATTGGTTGACAACAAGCATGTGGATTAATATTATATTACAAAGTATGGTTGTTACATATGTTAAAAATGTTGGTTATATGATATGGAAAATTTGTTGGTTAAATGTTGGTTATAGCCATATGTGCGCAAGGTTTACATCTATAGTATGTACACTAATGAATACATCAACTCCATTGAATATACTTATACCACACCATGGGATTAGAAATAACAAATTTCACGCAACCATAACAAATCACATAGTCGTATGGTGATTGGTCATGACCAAAACATGGTTCAATGGTTATAACAATGGCTTTTAACGTATGTTATTTATACAGTATGGTTGGTATAACGAATGACTATACTAATGTGCCAATGTATATATGGTGTGATTTTTATAGGCAAGTTTTCATATGCACCATCTATTGGATTTTTTATGACATATATCCTTGAATGTTCAACCATAGCATATTGTTATTATAACAAAAAATGTAAATCGAGTGTTTTTGTATTATATGGGTTACAACCTCTGCGGGTTTGACCCTAGGGTGAAAACCATTGAAAATATATATGTAAAACAAATTTATATTGTGTTAAAAAAGTGTTTTTTGAATTAAAAGGCTGAGACCTATTATTTTGTAGTGTGATTATCATTGTTTTGGTTACAAATCATAGGGTTTTTCTCCCTTTTGGAGATTTTTGAAAGGAACGTTTTTGAGAGGGGTTCTTAGATCCTTCTTCTAAAGATGTGGAGTAAAGAGAAAGCTATAGAGATTGGGAAATTGATGTAATTGGAGCTGTTTCTTTGCATCATAATTGAAGAAGCCACTCCATTGGAAGCAGACCGAGATACTAGCCCACATTGGGTGAAACTCATTCTCAATCTAGTTTGTATTTTTTTTTTTTGTAAGTTTTTTATTTATATTATCATATTTCTAATAGTTTATTGTTAAGCTTGGTATTTTTCATTTTGTTTAAACATGATAAATCATAGGCTCATGAGAAAAGATCCCAATCATCTAGGAGATATATGCATCATCCCTATTTTGGTAAATTATGCTTATTAAATTTATTCAGTCTTGTATATTATCATATATTGATGTGAATTCTATAGATCTTACAAACTTTATAGATAAATAACTCATTTTCTTATGGTTGCATATTATTAATCGTAATTTTGATAAGTTTTCAATCATCTTATGCTCTACTTATATTTAAGCAAAGAGTTTAGTTAGTGTTGTCTCCATTATATTTTGTCTAATAGTAAATATCGCTAACCACCTATGAATCATTATAAAAAATAATCAAATAAAAATAACAAAAACACTACTAACAATATAAAGAATATACAATTAAAAAAATAGAAGGAAATGTTTCTTTATCCTGTAAGTGGAAACCCATCCCACATATTAGTCTGAGGTCGCTATACAAAACAAAACCGAGTCGGATTGGGACTTGCAATAAGGTTTTCTCCCTTTGTTGATGACATTTCACCTATCAAAAACATCCTCTAGATGGTAGCCAATTGTCTTGTCACCATCATTGACATCATTCTCGGTATACAACTATTTAAACACCTCCTTGAAGTCCTCATCCTTTGAGTATGCCTCTCATTATACATCATGGGTGAATTGCTCCATGTGCATAAGTTTTCCCAATGTTGTGACCTTTAATATGAGTGGCCTTTAAATCATGTTGGTCAACTTATTTGTGTTTCCCTTCTTGGAATTGATCAATAAATGAAACTTTTGTAGAAACCCCATCCACTTGTAATCCCTAGTTTGTTGCAACTTACTCTAGGCCTGTAGGTGCTATAGTTGTTGGTGATTTGTGTGGATTATTGTCTCCTCTCCCATTAGATAATGTTTATGATTCTTCATACCTTATACCAGGACATAGAGTTCCTTGTCATAGGTAGAGTATTTGAGAACTTCCACATGAAATATTTTACAATGGTAGGATACAAACCTTCCTTTCTACAACAAGATCACTCTCATTCCATACCCACTCACTTCTATTCATTTTAAGGGGATTTTATGAGTTTGGTAATGTGAGAAATGGTGCTTCACTGATATTCTTATTTATGTCCTTAAAGGACCCCAACTAACCCTTTCCCCACTAGAAACTACTACCACTTGTTGTTATGACATCATGTCATGCTGCTACTACTAAAATTGAGACTATGAATTCCCTCAAGTATTATTATTCCCCAATGAAACTCCTCAAATAAAAAACATTAGTAGGATCTAACCACTTCATTATGGCCTCCATCTTGGAATGATCTATATTAATCTCCCATATACCTATCACATACCCCATATACACCAAAGACTATTGTGCAAACTCACACTTCTTGATATTTTCAAGCAGTTTGTGCTTCTTTACTTTCTCTAGCACCTACATCAATTGTATATGTATTCATCCTAGGGAGCACTATATACCATTATATAATCCAAATAAAAAATAACAAATGAATCTACAAAATGGCACACTATATCATTTGGTAACGTCATAAACAAATATGGTGCATTGGATGGGACAAACATCATGAATAACCTCTAATAGAAATGTTTCCTAGTTTTAAATATGGTATTTTATGCATCTTCTTCTCTAACTCGAATGTAGTGATATCTAGAATTTGGGTCCATATTGGTGAAGTACTTAGATTAATACAATTGATCCAATAGTTCATCTATCCTAGGAAGGGGGTACCTATTCATGAACCTATTTTTGCTTAATTCCATGTAATAAATACATATCCACCAAGTCCCATGCTTAATTAACACAATGGTGTTGGAAAACCCACATGGTGTGGTATTTGGTTAAATAGCACCATGCTCTATTACCTATTTAAACTCTTCTTCACCTCACTTGCTTCTATAATAGACCACCTATACAACCCAATGTTTTGCAACAAGAGTCTTAAAATAGTTGGATCTCATGCTTCACTTACCTCTTGGGTGGTATCCCACTAGGCTCCTTAAACAGACTCGTATACTCTTGTAGAAGCTCTTAAAATGGTGTTTTCCTTAGTACACCCTTCCATCAATGAATATTCTCTCAAATAATCTTCTATAGGTGATTTTTCTAGCTATAACTAATTAATTTTTTGGCATGGATGGCATTTAATAGGGAAATTTTGGACTTTGCCCTAATCAGGTTGATGATGAAGGATTTGTTATCCTTGATGAGGTAGTATTGGTTAGATCTCCTCATGAAGATTTCATCCCACATGTACATATATGGACTTCTAAACAACATTCCACATACATCAAGGGGAAGTACATCTAGTTGTACTTCATTAATATAACAAACCCTCGTAGAAAATCAATTTTTTCACTATTTGCTTATCTCTATTTCTTCATCCTCACGTAACCCTCACAACCGATATGGGATTAAATGATCATGAAATTCCAATATGTTGTAATAAGATTATGTTATGATCATGAGTCAAAGATAGCATCAATCTTTGTCTACTTGACATGTATCTTTATATGGAATAGCCTAGTCTTTTCTTTCTCTTCTTGTTACTGAAGACTAGTTAGGTCCACCCCCTTTTGCACTAATGTATATATAATCTTCTTTTCCATGTTTGAACTTCTTTCCACCAGATTACTTGAATCTATGGGCTTGAGATTTTTCTTCTTAGTATATTTCCTTTTGTTCTATGGGTTTAGCTTTGGATGAAACTTCCAACATTTCTCTTTTGTATGGCCATCAATGTTAGAGTGATTGTAGTGATTAGTAGGATATTTGCACTAGTATGTTGTGGCTTTTGTCTTTTTTTCCTTTTCCCCTTTCCACTCCTTTCCCTACTTGTAAGCTTGTTTGTGCTCGTTTGGTTTCCCTTCCTTCTAGATTATGTTCTCTAGGAGTTATCCCTATACCCAAGTCTCATCCATTGATCTAGGCTGGAAAAACATCATCTTCTTTTGTATATCGCTATGTGTACTACCTAGATACTTAATGATTATGTTTGGATTCTTTTGGGATATATCCAACATTATGGCCATGTTTCTAAATTTTGTGGTGTAGTCATATATTCTCTTCCCTAGTGTGTGCCTGAAGTAATGCCACTTGATCCATTAGTCCTTTACATACTCAATAGAGTAAAATTGTGAATTTATGAGGGATTTCAAATCCTCCCACTTAGTCGCTAGACAATATCCCTCCAACCTCAAGGTATTTATGTTTCTTTCCCACTAGTTCAGCCATGGCCCTCTAATTTCAATCAATCAAATAAAATATTTTTTTCTCCATTAATATTATTAACACTATAATAAGCATGTAATTATTACAACCAATAATCTAGGTTTGGAGCATAAATCTCACCTTGATACCACTTCATTTTGAACTTCTTCCATTTTGAAGAAGGACTATGAATGGTTCATGACACTTGAACTCAGTTGATCCTTTTTAGGTTCTTCCTTACTCTCCCTCTCTGTTGGGTCCCTAGAATACTAGTGATTACCCCATTACTATGGTAGTTGTATCCCTGATTAATATTGTTGTGCCCCTATTATCCCCATATTGCTATTATTGTGCCCCATAGAATCCCTCTATCGTTATTTTGTGGCTTTATATTATTACTATTAGGTCGGCTGGGTTATATTACGACTCCTTAGATTCCTATATATAAAAAGGAGGTTTTTGTCATTTGAATGATCCAAGAATTGTTCATTTATGTAATGTAAAGTATGTTTCCCCCTTGAAGAGACTGAATTCTAAGGAATTGATCTATCTTTTATACCTTTTTGTGAGTTGGTTTCATAACATTTGGTATCAGAGCTTTGGATTCTAGGGTTTCACTGCTCCAAGTAGGTCATCATGGAATTTTAGCTATAACTTTTTTTCTTGTGATGTTTCAAAATATAAAAAAAAAAAAAACCCATTTGAGAAGAAATCACACTGAACTTCGAGTCCAAATTTCAGAGCTTTTCATGCTATATTTTTGGAGATATGTTGTGAGGAAGTTCGTCTTTTTGGAGACTCTTGAATTACATTCCGGATAGGTCACCTAGGGAAAATTGCAATAAATTTCTCTCTGATCATCGGATTGAAATTTCGTAAGAAGATATAGAAATATGATGGACTCTAGTTTCTTATATATATTTTTCAGAGCCAAAGGTCAAAACAGTGACTCGTGGCACATCGTACAAGTTCGCTCAACTAAACTAGTCTATAATCCGGTCACTGTGGGAGATTTTGCATAACTCTTCCTTGGAGAATCCAATTTGGATTAGACTGGTGGCATTGGAAAGAGGACACAGACGGCTACTGTAGATTGCAATTTCAGAACTGGGTGATCCGAAAGTACAGAGATACATTAGAGGAAATATCGAGCTCCTACAAAGCAAAAAAAGGTGTGTAGATTTTTTTAAATTTTTGCTTAAGGTTGGTTTGAAAATTTATTTTGAAGGAATCCAAAGGGCATAGTAGAGCGTTATTATCGATAACTGATGCCCTGAGGAAAGAAAATGCAAACATCTAGTAAGCAACTTGAAATCTTTAGCATGACTCATGAAGAAGAGGAAGAAATGCTACATGATATATCAAAATTACAAGACAAAGTGCAACAAATGTCACTCTCACAAAAGCTAACAGAAGCTACGATAAATGGCATGGAATCTAGGATAAAGGGCGTGGAAGCTAAGTGGATGATTTGAAGATAGATTTGGAGATAGATTTGAAGGGAGAAATAGCAGATTTGAAGAGAGACATGGCAGATTTGAAGACATATTTGACAAATTTTCTACAAGAAATACTTACTAATGGTGAAAAGGTAGTAAAGGAAACTCATGATGCGAACAAAAGAAATGCTAATCATGATTTCATAGACTCTAATGTGGGATCTCGAAGACCCATCATATTCCAAAAATCGATATGAGGAAGTTTGATTGCAAGGATCCCGCAACATGGATATTACTGATGGAGCAATTTTTCGATCTCAATAATGTGCAAAAAAACACAAAAGGTACATATGGCAACTTTATATTTGGAACCAAATCAGTTTGTATGGTATCAATGGCTTTGCTCTTGTAAACAATTTATCACTTGGGCAATTTTTACGGAAGAATTGATGGCACATTATGAGGATACAAAAGAGTGTCATCATGGTGGTAGTTGACAGACTTACCAAGTATGCACACTTTTGTGCATTATCACATCCATTTAAAGCCAGTACAATTTCCACGGCATTTATGGAAACAATTCAAAAGCTACATGCAAATCCAAAAATTATTGTAAGTGACAGAGATCCCATTTTCACTAGAAATTTTTGGACAGAATTATTTTCTTGTCTTGGTACTCAGTTAGCTCATAGCTCATCTTATCATCCTCAATCTGATGGGAAAACTGAGATAGTAAACAAATTTTTGGAAGGATATCTTCGTTGCCTTATATCTGATAAACAGACACAATGAGTCAAATGATTGCCTCTGGCTGAATGGTGGTATAACACTTCCTTCCATACAACAACAAAAATGACCCCATTTATGGCACTTTATGGGTATGAACCACGATCCATCACATCATATTTAAGAGAAAATTCTAAGGTTCAAGCAGTGGAACATCACATCGAACATCAACAACAAGTCCTCTAACTCTTAAGGGATAACCTCGTGTTGGCACAAAATAGAATGAAACAACAGGCAGATCAACATCACAGTGAAAGAAGTTTTGTTGTAGGTGATTGGGTATTTCTACGGCTACAACCATATAAGAAAATGTCCCTCAAGCAAGCTAAGAAGGATAATAAATTATCACCAAAGGATTATGGTTCGTACAAGGTGTTGCAAAATATTGGTACTATGACATACAAATTGGAGCTTCCTGCAGCTTCTCGATTGCACCCAGTTTTCCATGTTTCATGTTTAAAGAAGGTTATAGGCGACAAGTTCCCAGTTCAAACAATATTTCAAAAACTTGATGAGGAAGGAAAAATTATATTGGAACCGGAAGCAGTTACAGAAACAAGATCTCGACAGCTACGAAATCGATCAATTTCGGAGTATCTTATCAAGTGGAAGAACTTATCTGCGAAAGATTCCACATGGGAGGATGAGAATTTTATACAGAAGTATCCAGAACTACTCAAGCGT
>APFE030761077.1:2267-43531 GCA_000404065.3 Pinus taeda | reverse complement strand
GAAATTGGCTTCAAAACCCTAGGAGAGGGAAATGACCCTGCCAAGGCACAACTGAAGCATGAACAAGATGTAAAATGACTCATTAGACACTGACATGATAATGAAAACCCTATGAATGATGATAGAGTCAGCTTAATGATGACATGGATGGGCCTTTGGGCAACTTTGAAAAGAGTGAGAGCAAACCCTAGACCTAATGCCTACTGACCAAATTTTGCTTGAAGACTCACTGAAATGACAAAATTTGACCTTGACACTTTGAGATCACTTTGTAAGAGCATATTTGATCACTGGAGGAAGGCTGGAAAGACTGACACTAACATTGGCTCCAATGGGGATGGTAGCTCTTTGGAGGTGCCAAGAACCTCAGACCACTGGGAGAGCAGATAGTGCCTTCACCCATTGGGCAATGGAGTCCATTATTTCAACAAATCAACACAATTGAAGACTCAACTTATTAACTGGAAACTGACTGAATTGATTGAAAAACTGACTCAGCAAACCTCACACTAAAACTATAATAACACTGGAACAAAATGTTGCCTTATGGCTGCTTATTTATTTACAAAATCTGCCCTACTTGGTTGTACAAATGATAGATCAGGTAATACTAAAATGCCAGATTAACCATTCAAGTAAACCTGAAAATGATGCCGCTCGAGAATGCTTCCGCCAGGACATAGATGTAATTGCTACCAGCCCATCATGTACGTAATGTATCTGGCTATGTAAAAGACAGCTTGGTCTATCAATCAAACTGAAAAATATTTCCATGTATGCCGCAATAGGATCACGGAAGACGGACTTTGTTGGCTACCCCAACTCTGCAATACATACTTCCAGCTGCACATTGTTAATGTAAACATATGTAGGCAATTCTATGAGTTCTTGTTTCAATGGAGGAAGGATTCCAAGAACTTTTTACGGTCTTGGAAATCATATGACTGGATCTGCTCATTTAAATCTTGAATCTCCTTTTCGATTCTTTCAACAATTAACTCACAAAATTTAGTTTTGAACTGAGGAAACTTTGGAGAACATTGAAGCAAGACACTGAAAACATCTTCATCAAATTCAATATTTTCTAACTCATTTCTTATTTCTTCTACAGCTTCACACAGGGTAAGGTTTGCCACATACCCTACCATTGCATGAATGAATCAACAAGCACTGGAATATCTGGATCGAATTGGAGTCGCCAGGTGAATGGTTCAGCCTGCATATGTGTCTGATTGCTGTCCACCATCAGCATCAGATCTGCAATTTGAGTTTATGTACGGGGACAAGACAATCAACAAGTTGAATGTTCTCCCCAGTATGGTCGCTAGTATGTTAGCACTTGAAATTTCACCTCAGGCTGAGACAGGTAAACCTCAAGGCTACATCAAACCATTTAGCCTCGTAGCTAGCCCTATGGGGCAGGAGAAGGCTCTCTCCGGTCTATCTCGTAAAATCTCCAATAGATGAGAAGACCAATAAGGTAACACTGATATTAGGCTAGCAAACTGATCAGAAAGATTGATTTTGGGGTTTTTGGGTTTTTGGTGGCAAATTGAGGAGAGGGCAATTTTGGGTGCGGGGATGGGACACAGTTTCTGCAGGGGGTTCCTTGGGGCGAGGTAGGAGACATTGTTGATGCCTTTAACTGAAGTGGATGGTCAGGAATGAAAGAAAGAGAGCTAAAGAGAGCAAACAATAACTTTGAATTCTCTTTAGACAATAGAAAACATTGAAATTAAACAAACTTAAAAGCAGAGCATGGCAAGCATGAATTCTTACTTTAACACTTCATTTGTTTAATGTGCAGAAGTAAATGAATCACATAAAAAAACTTACAAGAACATTGAGAAACACACCATCAACACATGAGTCCACAAGAATCCTAAAGAGGACTGCAAACCCCTGGTCTTCCTTAGCCAAAAATTGCAGAGATACAGTGAAATAAGAGAATGATAGCTTCTCCCTCAAGAGTCCAACCTTGCAACCTCTGAAAATGACTAGGAAAATACATAATATAGGTCATTTAACCTCTTTCCCTGCCTCCATGGGTCGAGCTCACTATCCTAGGAGCTATTTAAACAACTTCTAAACTTAGCACTACAAACTAGGCAGTCAAAACAACTTGCCTCTATAAGATAGGAAACCAATTCATTCATTCAATTTTCACCTTTTTATGAATGAATCTTCTAGAAAAGGTAAATAAGAGTAAAATTGTCATAAAAGTAGATTAATTACATCAAATAGGATAATAATTCACCCCAAAAAGTCAAACAGGGTCAAACTGTGTTTTTCTGAGCTGTACAGTGAAATTTGGAGAAATTTGCTTGACGGGTCGCGCGCCTTTGGGACCATTGTTGGGGCACTTCCAGGTGTCTAAATGAAGCAAGAGTAGGCTTGTTGGAAATTTCTATGATTCTACGTTCCAACCCAACTGGAAGTTTTGAATTTGGTGGTCATTTGCCCCTCCAACGTTGCAATCTGCCTACACTGCTTTCTGTGTGTCAAAAATGTGGCAGAAAGTCATTTTTTGCTTTTTTTTTGGCTTTCCAGAGGCCCAAAACTTCGCCAAATCTCTAGTCCTTTGATGAGAATGTGTAAATTTGCATGAAAAATCTGGAAATGCTGAGTTTTTGCAAAATGGAGTTGTCGGGATGAAGGGTCTCACGGGGGGTGATACCCGTTAATGGAGAAAACCTGTAAATTGCTTGAAAAAAACAAAATTTACCCAAAATGCTCAAAATTTCTTGGGAACTGTGCTGTGGCTAGGCTATTTAGTGCCTTGGTCCTTGAGTGAAGCCTCGTCCAAGATATGGAGGGGATCGGGCCTCTTTCTCTGTTTTAGTGCCTCGGTCAACCGCCTTGGATCTGGCGATTGTAGTTTTGAGATTTCTCTAAAAACATGACACCTGTGCAAAAGTGAAGGAGGTGTTTCTTCTTTGGCATGTTGTGGACAAAAACCTCTCCCAGTGTTCCCAAATTCATCTTTTATTGCTCTGAAACACCATTTGAGTGAAACTTATCCCGATGTGTGAAACAAGGAATTTTGTTGAAATGAAGCGAAATGAAGGGGATAAGGGGCTTCTAAATTCTTGGGGAAATTTTTGGAAGTAGGGAGGGATGTTAGGAAGCAGGGGAAAGTGAAATCTCAGAGATTGAGTGAGGGGAAGGGGTCCAAAAGGGAAAAACACAGGCCCAACCTAGAAAATTGCCAGGTTGTAGCTAGAGACTAGGGTTTGTGCGAAAATGAGGAATTTGGGGAATCTCAGTGATGGGAAGAATTTGGTAAGGTACTTTAAGGATAGTGGAACGTGTATGAACATCAGGAAACAAGTTTTTCCGATGATTTGACCGTCCAAGAGAAATTAGCTTTCAAAACCCTAGGAGAGGGAAATGACCTTGCCTTGGCACAACTGAAGCATGAACAAGGTGTGAAATGACCCAATGGAACCTGACATGATGATGACAACCCTCTGAATAATGATACACTCAGCTGAATGATGACATGGACTGCCATTTGGACAACTTTGAAAAGAGTACAAACAAACCCTAGACCTAATGCCTAGTGACCAAATTTTGCTTGAAGACTCACTGAAATGACAAAATTTGACCTTGACACTTCAAAATCATTTTCTAAGAGCATATTTGATCACTGGAGGAAGGCTGGAAAGACTGACACTAACATTGGCTCCAATGGGGATGGTAGCTCTTTGGAGGTGCTAAGAACCTCAGACCTCTGGGAGAGCAGACAGTGCCTTCACCCATTGGGCAATGGAGTCCATTATTTCAACAAATCAACACAACTGAATACTCAACTTATTAACTGGAAACTGACTGAATTGACTGAAAAACTGACTCAGCAAACCTCACACTAAAACTATAATGACACTGGAACAAAATGCTGCCTTATGGCTGCTTATTTATTTACAAAATCTACCCTACTTGGCTGTACAAATGATAGATCAGGTAATACTAAAATGCCAGATTAACCATTCAAGTAAACCTGAAAATGATGCCGCTCGAGAATGCTTCCGCCAGGACATAGATGTAATTGCTAGTAGCCCATCATGTACGTAATGTATCTGGCTATGTAAAAGACAGCTTGGTCTATCAATCAAACTGAAAAATATTTCCATGTATGCCGCAATAGGATCACGGAAGCCGGACTCTGTTGGCTGCCCCAACTCTGCAATACATACTTCTAGCTGCACATTGTCAATGTAAACATCTGTAGGCAATTCTATGAGTTCTTGTTTCAATGGAGGAAGGATTTCGAAGAACTTTTTAGGGTCTTGGAAATCATATGACTGGATCTGCTCATTTAAATCTTGATTCTCCTTTTCGATTCTTTCAACAATTAACTCACAAAATTTAGTTTTGAACTGAGGAAACTTTGGAGAACATTGAAGCAAGGCACTGAAAACATCTTCATCAAATTCAGTGTTTGCTAACTCATTTCTTATTTCTTCTACAGCTTCACACAGGGTAAGGTTTTCCACATACCCTACCATTGCATGAATGAATCAACAAGCACTGGAATATCATGATCGAATTGGAGTCGCCAGGTGAATGGTTCAGCTTGCATATGTGTCTGATTGTTGTCCACCATCAGCATTAGATCTGCAATTTGAGTTTATGTACTGGGACAAGACAATCAACAAGTTGAATGTTCTCCCCAGTATGGTCGCCAGTATGTTAGCACTTGAAATTTCACCTCAGGCTGAGACAGGTAAACCCCAAGGCTACATCAAACCATTTAGCCTTGTAGCTAGCCCTACGGGGCAGAAGAAGGATCTCTCTTGTCTATCTCGTAAAATCTCCAATAGATGAGAAGACCAATAAGGTAACACTGATATTAGGCTAGTAAATTGATCAAAAAGATTGATTTTGGGGTTTTTGGGTTTTTGGTGGCAAATTGAGGAGAGGGCAATTTTGGGCGCGGGGATGGGACACAGTTTCTGCAGGGAGTTCCTTAGGGTGAGGTAGGAGACAGTGTTGATGCCTTTAACTGAAGTGGATGGTCAGGAATGAAAGAAAGAGAGCTAAAGAGAGAAAAAAATAACTTTAAATTCTCTTTAGAAAGTAGAAAACATTGAAATTAAACAAACTTAAAAGCAGAGCATGGCAAGCATGAATTCTTACTTTAACACTTCATTTGTTTAATGTGCAGAAGTAAATGAATCACATAAAAAAACTTATAAGAACATTGCAAAACACACCATCAACACATGAGTCCACAAGAATCCCAAAGAGGACTGCAAAACCCTGGTCTTCCTTAGCCAAAAATTGCAGAGATACAGTGATATAAGACAATGATAGCTTCTCCCTCAAGAGTCCAACCTTCCAACCTTTGAAAATGACTAGGAAAATACATAATATAGGTCATCTGACCTCTTTCCCTGCTTGCATGGGTCAAGCTCACTATCCTAGGAGCTGTTTCAACCACTTCTAAACTTAGCACTACAAACTAGGCAGTCAAAACAACTTGCCTCTATAAGATAGGAAACCAATTCATTCATTTAATTTTCACCTTTTTATGAATGAATCTTCTAGAAGAGGTACATAAGAGTAAAAGTGTCATAAAAGTAGATTAATTACATCAAATAGGATAATAATTCACCCCAAAAATTCAAACAGGGTCAAACTGCGTTTTTCTGAGCTGTACAGTGAAATTTGGAGAAAATTGTTTGACGGGTCGCGCGCCTCTGCCTGACGGGTCGCGCGCCTTTGGGACCACTTTTGGGGCACTTCCAGGTGTCCAAATGAAGCAAGAGTAGGCTTGTTAGAAATTTTTGTAAGTCTACTTTCCAACCCAACTAGAATTTTTGAATTTGGTGGTCATTTGCCCCTCCAACATTGCAATCTCCCAAGACTGCTTTCTGTGTGTCAAAAATGTGGTAGAAAGTCATTTTTTGCTTGTTTTTTGACTTTCTGGAGGCCCAAAACTTCGCCAAATCTCTAGTCCTTTGATGAGCATGTGTAACTTTGCATGAAAAATCTAGAAATTTTGAGTTTTTGCAAAATGGAGTTGCCGAGATGAAGGGTCTCACAGGGGGTGAGACCCGTTAATGGAGAAAACCTGTAAATTGCCTGAAAAAACCAAAATTTACCCAAAATGCTCAAAATTTCTTGGGGTTTGTGCTGTGATTAGGATATTTAGTGCCTTGGTCCTTGAGTGAAGCCTCGGCCAAAATATGGAGGGGATCAGGCCTCTCTCTCCGTTTTAGTGCCTCGGTCAACCGCCTTGGATCTGGCGATTGTAATTTTGATATTTCTCTAAAACCATGACACCTGTGCAAAAAGTGAAGGATGTTTTTCTTCTTTGGCATTTTGTGGACAAAAAACTCTCTCTGTTTTCCCAAATTCATCTTTTATTGCTCTGAAACACCATTTGAGTGAAACTTATCTCGATGTGTGAAACAAGGAATTTTGTCGAAATGAAGCGAAATGAAGGGGATAAGTGGCTTCTAAATTCTTGGGGAAATTTTTGGAAGTAGGGAGGAATGTTAGGAAGCAGGGGAAAGTGGAATCTCAAAGATTGAGTGAGGGGAAGGGGTCCAAAAGGGAAAAACACAGGCCCAACCTAGAAAATTGCCAAGTTGTAGCTAGAAACTAGGGTTTTTGCGAAAATGAGGAATTTGGGGAATCTCAGTGATGGGAAGCATTTGGTAAGGTACTTTAAGGATAGGGGAAGGTGTATGAACATCATGAAACAATTTTTGCTGATTATTTGACCGTCCAAGAGAAATTAGCTTTCAAAACCCTAAGAGAGGGAAATGACCTTGCCTAGGCACAACTGAAGCATGAACAAGGTGTGAAATGACCCAATGGAACCTAAGATGATGATGACAACCCTCTGAATAATGATACACTCAGCTGAATGATGACATGGACTACCATTTGGACAACTTTGAAAATAGTACAAACAAACCCTAGACCTAATGCCTAGTGACCAAATTTTGCTTGAAGACTCACTGAAATGACAAAATTTGACCTTGACACTTCAAAATCACTTTGTAAGAGCATATTTGATCACTAGAGGAAGGCTGGAAAGACTGACACTAACACTTCCCACCCTCTAAAAAATTGTAATATGAGCCCAAATTAGGCTTAGGGGTTGGTTCAAGTATTTCTTTGGCCTTGCTCTCCCCTTGTGACTGTTTGGCTGCCTTCTCCTCCAATTTCTCAGTCTCTTTTAACTTGGCTAGAGTTTCCTGTAGAGATTTTTTACCTTCCTGTAGAACTGAATTTGAGTCCATCATCCTAATTCTCTCTTTCCATGTGGAGGTTTTTGAGCTTCCTCTTTCATAGGTGATAGATATCTTGGAAGGAGACTCTTCCTTCTTTTTAGTTGTTGTGTCCTCAATGACAATTGGTTCCTTTGATGGTGGCTGGGGTTTGCCCACTTTGATCCATGTGCTTCTTCTATCTTTAAAGTACATGGAGGTTTGCCTCTTTCTTTTTCCTTTTTGTTTTGTAGGTGTGCTTAGTGCAACAAGCACAACTACTGCTTCCCGTGCCAACATTTCAGGGGATTCCTCTTGCTGCTGTTCTTTTCCTTCACTTCCTGTAGAAATATCTATGCCCACTCTTTCTGCCTGTGTCCCTGATATCTCAAGGTGTGTCTTTTCCTTCTCTTGATAGGTGCCTGCTTTAGCTGTGGCAATCTTCTTTTGGGCTTTTTTGGCCTTTTTCTTTCCAATCTATGTCCTTTTTCCCTTCTTTGTTATTGTTTTTGTCTCCTTCTCTATCTTAGGATCAGCAGTCTTGTCAAATTCCTCTTTTTCCTTCTGTTCTTCCTCTGTTTTTCCCTCTGCTTCAATGTCTTGTGCTCCCTCATCATTATTCTTCTCAATTTATTTAGTTTTCTCCCCCTCATCACTGTTGGATGGGCTGATGTTCTCAGCGAAAGTTCTAATGTCATCATCCCTGGACATATTTATGAAGATTTCCTAAGCTATGGGGATAGTATAGGTGTGTAAAGCATCTTCCACACCTATACTATCCCGTGCCTTAGTTCATGTAACAAACTGAAATGATATCCATAGATGATGTTGAACCTCCCTTCACATGTGATATACTTCATTATTTGATAACTAACTTCACTCCAGAGAGGAGCCAAGATTGTTCTTCTAACCCTGTTTTTATCTTCTACAGGATGCTCCTCAGGCAAAAAAAGTTTTCTTAGCAACTTGTTCCAATGATCTCTCCTCTTTGCTCCAAGGGAGCCCCAATGGTAAACCAGTAATTCTACTGATGAGATTAGGTGTAAGTTCTAGGGTCAAACCCCTAAAACTAATTGCGACATGTGTCTCTGAATGTGGTCTCAGGGACATCAAAAAATCTTCAGTTATCTCCTCATCATAACCTTGAATCCTGTCAAAGAAGGATATCCAGTTTTCCCTGGTGAAAAGGTCCACCACCTCAGGGTGCTCGTGCAATTTTCTAGAGTCTAAGGGTTCTTTCCTTATGAATCCTCCTGGCATGATGTTGAGTGCTATTTTTGTGTTTTTACCAGAAAAGAAAATGCTCAGGTGGGAAAAAATAGTCAATCATTGAAACAGAGGATAGATGAATTTGGTTTCTTCTAAACCCAAGAAGGAATTTCCTGGGTGCTTCTTTGCAATATCAAATGGCAATAATTCTCCTGTTTTAAACTGTTGCCACCCTGAATTTGACTTTCGGGTTTTGAAAAGAAAGAATTATTTTCTACAGAATAGAGAATAAGGACACAGGTTCTTTTGTCAGAACGGAGATAGATATGCACATTCATTTTCACACACACACACACACACAGGTTGGCCTTTACTACTGCATGTATATTTCTTATAGGAGAATTTGAAAAAGTATGGGGAGATTTCAGATGCAGAGAGAAAGATAAACTGTGTAGAGTCAGGGAAATATGCAGGCATACTTTCACTCTTTTAATGCACAGATAGATGTTCACTCTCTTTTTCAATCTACTGCCATGTTCAATTCACCACCTTAATCAAACAAATCATGCACATAGAATTTTTCCCAAGCCTACCTCGTTTTGAGCTTGAATTTCGATTAAAATCTTGGGTTGCCTTTCTGCAGAGTTGTTCTCTGCCTTTCCTGTAAAACCCTTCCTATAGAAATCCCCCGGCTCTTGTAGAATGAAAATGTGCTTCTCGTAAAGCCCAATAGGTGGGAGATTTTCAAAAAAAGGCAGAAAAATGGTGGAGAACAACTGGTTAGCTACTCTAGAAGTGGTGTATGCGTACTCTAGTTGAGAATGTTGTGAGTACAAAATGAACAAAGGGTGGTGAATGTTTCAACTGAGCTGTCTTTTAACTGTGGGTGTGATTCGTGGTGAGGGGATGAGGTGGCTGGATTGGACTGTTGATCCTACTTCACAACCACAATATTTCTGAATGTCATCTGACTGCCATCACCTCCCTTTCTCCCATTACCCATCGCCACCACTACCAGTCCCAAAGATTTCTTCCTTAATGGACATTCCACACGTGCTGGTAGTGTATCTAATCGGCAATTTTGAATTTAACGGGGCTCGTTTGGATTTCACGAGGATGTGTAACTGGCTGAGGGTGGCCAGTTGATTAGTCACCAATTCCACTCAATCTAAACCATTCCCATAGTCATGCAGCCTCGAAATATGATTTAGGCAATTGAAGAATAGGTTTAGGCACTTACCCACATAGTCGTAGTCGTGTTATGCATATTTCAGATTTTGGAACCCATTTCTTCATTGTTGTTGCTACTTGTGCACTTGATGCTTGGCCTCGGGCAGTTGCTAATGTTCACACATTCAAGTAGAGCTCCATGCATGTTTCATATGCCATACTTTGTTGTCCCTGTCTCTGGAGTATGTCTTTCAGAGGGATTAACTGCTATAGGAATCCTGTAGGATTTCCTGTCGCTACTTCTCCTCCTGGAATGCAAGCTAGAATGAGCAGGGATACAACTGCTAAGGAGGGTCTTAGCTGATAAGGAGTCTAGATGGAGGGTATCGGGTATGGTGAGTGAAAAACTACTGCTTTGATTTTTCATTAAAAATTTTTGCCGGCAGCATGAAGGAAATAGGATTTCTGTGTGTGATTGTGCAGGGACATAAAAATGAGTGCAATGGAGGTGTATAGAGATGGAAAAAGGGCGACATATGGCGATGGATGTAAGAAGGGAGGTTTACAGGCCCCATAGACAAATTCCCATCCTTTGGGTCCTCTTCTGAGATTGATTTTGGCTTTTCTGTAGATTCTACAGGATCCTCCTATAGATGATACAACATTTCCTGTAGAAGGTGAAATCTTAGCTCGAATGAGACCAAATCTTAGGAAGGGTAATGGTCATGGAGGAATGGATTGTGAGGGATGAGTACAGCCTGGTTATTACCTCTGTCTTTGTCTTGTGCGATCCTCCTAAAACTTGTAATGACCTTCCTGCAACCTACAATTTATTTAATAGAAATTAAGTTTATTTATTTATTTATTTTTAGTCTAAGATAGCTGGGGCACCTCTAGGAGGTTTCCACCCTCACTGTCTGCCCTGGGTGCCTCCAAGAGGTTTTCACCCAAGGATCTTTTATTCCGTTTTTTCTTTTTTTTTTCAAGGTGTGGGTGGAGTGGAGACAGGGACCTGCTCCACTACCATCACTGATTTACCCAGAGTTTTAATGAACTCTTGCTTAGAAAGGGGCTTACTGTATATTTTCAATCAATGCCCATTGACTAGCATGGGGATGGCTTCTTCATCAATGGTCCTGATAAGGGCTGAACCATTGTCATCACATTTCTCCACTGTATATGGTCCTAGCCATCTTGTCCTCAACTTTCCCTTGAAATCCTTGTATCTTGAATCATATATTAGCACCCAATCTCCTAGCTGAAATTTCTTTTCTTTGAGGTGTCGATCATGCCATATCTTTCTTTGAAGTTGGACTACCTCTGAGTGGAGAAGGGCATGCATTCTCTGTTCATATAATCCATTCAACTACATTAATCATTCCTGTTGTGCATGGCTGTGATCTAGGTCCAGCTGAGCTGCCAACCTCAATGTGTTATATTCAAATTCTATGGACAGCAAAGCCTTCTTCCCATAGACTAGCTCATAGGGTGTGAAACCTGTCGTGGTTTTCCAAGTAGTGTTATAAGCCTAGGTGGACTCAACCAATCGGTCTGCCCAATCTTTCATGCTGCTGCCCACCACTTTAGTTAAAATCTCTTCCAAAGCTCTGTTAATGACTTCCACCTATCCATTTACTTGTGGATGATAAGGGGTGGAAGTTATGTGCTTAATTTTGTGATGTGTGAGGAAGTCTTCAATCAGTTTAGAGGTAAACTGACTTCCTTGATCTGTGACCAATTCTCTTGAGTAGCCAAACTTGTAGAATATATTTTCCCTCGAAAACTCAGCTACTTTTTCTTCTGTAGCTGCCTTAATTGCCTTTGTTTCTGCGCACTTTGTCAAGTAGTCCATGCACACAATGATGTAAGACTTCTATTTTGAAGGAGGGTTGATAGGACCCAAAAAGTCCATGCCCCACTTCCCAAATGGCTCGAAAGTCACCTGAGGCTATAGGGGCATCTCATCCCTTGGAGTTGGTTTCCCTATCCTTTGACATCGATCACATTGGCTGATGTATTTTCTAACATCTTGATGAAGAGTGGGCCAATAGTAGCCTACCTGCAAAATCTTAAAAGTAGTCCTCTTTGCTACAAAGTGGCCCCCACAAGGCCCATCATGAAAGGTTAGGAGGATGTTAAAAAATTCCTCCTCCCTAACACACCACCTCAAAATCTGATTTGGGCCAAGTTTAAAAAGATTGCCCCCAATCCAAGTGAATGGGGAACTTTTCCTCACGATCTTTCTCTTCTCTTTTGAGGACAGGCATGGTGGGAACTAAGTTGAAACCAAATAATTTGCTATATCAGCAAACCATGGAGGGAGTAATGAAATAGTAAACATGTGTTCATCTAGCATTTGATCATCCACCATACCTTGTTCACCTGCAGGAAAAGCTAGTCTGGACAGAAAATCAGCAACAACATTTTCCTTACCTAGCTTATCAACAATGGTCAAATCAAATTGCTGCAATAAAAGTAACCATCTAATGATACAAGCATTTACATCAGGTTTATTCATCAAATACCTAATTGTAGCATGATCAGTGTGTATGAATGTTTTATAACTAGTGATGTAGTGCCTGAACTTGTCTAGGGAATGGACTACAACTAGGAGCTCTTTCTTAGTTATAATATAGTTTAACTCTGCCTTGGACAGGTTTTTACTGACAAAATATATGGAATATAGTAGCTTCTCTTCAACTTGTCCTAAGGCTACTCCTATGGCTTTGTTTGAGGCATCTGTGTGAATGTGGAAAGGTAGGGCCCAGTTTGGACCTCTCAATATTGGGGCAGTTATCAACTTACCTTTCAAAGCATCCAGGGCCTCTTGCTAGTTTTCAGTCCATATGAACTCAACATCTTTTCCCAAAAGACCAAACAATGGAAAGGCTATCTTACTGAAATCTTTAATGAATCTTCTATAATATCCTGCTAAGCCTAGAAAACTCTGAATATCTATTACCTTTTCAGGAGGTGGGATCCTTTGGATCATAGTAATCTTGTTGCGATCCACTTGTAATCCTTGCTGAGAAATTGTATGACCTAGCACGGTCCCTTCAGTCATTAGGAATTCACATTTTTCAAGACTAAGGGATAGGTTCATTTCAATACACTTCGCTAAAACTTTCCCCAGGTTAGTCAATTCTTCTTGGAAGTTGGACCCATAAGGAGTAAAGTCATCCATATAGATTTCCATTGAGTCATGAACCAACTCAACAAATATGATCAATATTTCTCTCTGGAAAGTGGCAGGAGCATTGCATAACCCGAAGGGAAGGACCCGGTAAGAAAAGGTACCCCATGGACAAGTGAAAATGATCTTATCTTGGTTTTTCGGGCTAATTTGGATCTGACTATACCTGCTAAACCCATTTAGGAAGGAAAATAACTTCTTCCCTGCCAGGCCATCTAACACTTGATCTATGAAAGGCAAATGGAAATGGTCATTCTTGGTAGTTTTTTTAAGTTCTCGATAATCTACATAGATTCTCCACTTCCCATTTTTCTTGGGCATGACCACCAAAGGTGAAACCCACTCACTGTCAGAGATGGGGTAGATGAATCCTGCATCCAACAACTTTTGCAGTTCTTCTTTGACAATGTCCTTAAGGGATGGATTCATCCTCCTCTAAGGCTACCTGACTAGTTTACAATCGTCTTTAATGTAAATGTGATGGGTACAAACTGAAGGATGGACTCCTTTGATCTCCTTATAGCTCCAAGAAAAATCATCCAAATGGCTATTCAGAAAGCTATACAGCTCTTTCTCCTGATAGGGGGATAGGGATGAGTTAATATTCAAGGTTCTTTCAGGGCCAAATTCCACATTCTTAACTCAGAGAGAGGCTAGATCAGCCACACAGAGATCCACTAAAGCACTGGCTTGGGTGTGTTCTACCAACACTTCTAATGGTAGCACACTAGGAGGTGGATTTTGAATCAAATTCTCAATAAGGTCATCCTCGGTTTGAGGACCTCCCCTAGTGGCTTACACTATGCACAATGGTGCAGAGTAGACTTCATCCTCATCCTCCTCCTCCAACCAGAGAGGTAAGTCATGTTCTGGCAGAGGTTGGGCACGAGGATATAGGACTAGCTGTTTGGACATATGCCCATTCTTAAAGGTCATGCTCCCAGCTCGAAAACTGATGTAAGCATCTGTAGTAGCTAACCAAGGCCTTCCCAAGATGAGGGGGTACCTAGTGAGTTTTTCCTTTGGCTGAAGGACCAAGAAGTCCACAGGGTACTCCCAAGAATCAATGGAGACCATGACATCTTCCACAATCCCCTCGGGGGTCACAGTGGAGCGGTTTGCTAACTGCAGTACTGTTGAGGTCTTTCTTAGGGAGCCTTGAAGGTTGAGCTTAAGCATAGTGTCCCTGGTCATCACATTAATGGCAGCCCCTAGATCAATCAGGGTGTGGGGGATTATGGTGCCATTGATGTGGACATCGACTACAAGACTCCTAAGGTCCAGATATTTTGGACAGATTACTTGTCCCAACATCAGGTCGGACAGGTGTCCTATGACATTGATAGTTGGCGCATCTCTCTTGCGCCTACCTGGGTACCTGAAACACTTCTCTTTGATCAATTTGTTGTAGATTAGTACATCTTTTATGGCTTGGAGAAGTGGTATTTTTACACATAACTGTTTAAGTTCTCCCAGAAGTTCAGTCTCTTTTGGGTTTGGTTGTGTGGTTCCAGTTAGTCTCTTAGGAAAGGGTGGAATGGCTTTTGGTTCACTTTCCTGTTTCTCTTCTTCATCCTCCTTACAAGAAGGTTGGTTGTCTAAGAGGACCTTCCCAAATCGTAGGTTGATCTCCCGAACCTCCACAACATAGGTAGGGCATGTTGTCTCTCCAGTATATACCTACTGGGTCTGTCTGTTATTGGGGTTCGGGTTTGATTGAGCAGGTATCCAAGATTGTCGTGGAGGAGTAGGAGGTAATGGTTGTGGTTGAGCAGGTGATGGAGGAAAAATAGTGGGAGGAGAGTTGTACTGGGGCCTCCACCCCTGATTAGGTGCATTCCACTGAGGTTGTGGCTGAATGTGAGAATGAAATGAATGAGTAGCAGGTTTAATATGGTATTGAGATGGATATGACCAAGGAGGGGGTGCAGACCAGGAAGGATGAGAAGGGGGACCCCAAGAAGGTATGCGAGTGGATTGGTTGGGGTTGTAATAAGTCTGGTATGTCCCTTGCATCCCCTATTGGTAAGGTCTGGGTCCATGTGGCCTCCTTTGGTCCATGAAGTAGAGTGGTTCAGTGGCTCCTTTAGCCCCTTGGTACATAGCTTTAAATCCAGGTAAATTTGGGCATTGGTTTGTAGGGTGGTCTACCTTACAAACAAAACATACCTCTACAGAGTGCAATGGACACTCATTCCTAGGATGCTTCCTTGTGCATCTAGGACAAAAGACGGCCAAAGCCCTCTCAACTTTCTCTTGCTTCTGTTGAATTCAAAAGGTATCCATTTGCATGGCAATGGTCTGTCTCACCTCATTTTTGAGGTCTTCCATCTGATTTCCAAACTCATGCTTGGATAAGGTGGCACTGGCTGAAAGTTGACTCCCCCTGCCTCTTTTCTGGGCTGCCCTAGAATGGTTTCTAAACACAGTGTTTATGTCATCATAAGGTAGCTGGTAGATGTCTTCCCTAGCCAACAAGTGGAGGGTATCTAGAAGGTCTTCAGGGACTCCTCGGAGCAGAACCAGCTTCAGAGATTCGGGGTCAAGTGTGCACCTGACCCTTTTATAACTGAGTTGGAACCTTTCTTCATAGTCTTCTAAAGATTCATCACTTCCCATGGTCATTCGAAAGATTTCCCCCTTTAATTCCTTTGACCTACAGTAATCCTAGTATTTTTTGTTAAAGGCTTGCTGCATCTGAGCCCAAGTTGTGATACTGTTTCCAGGTAACCCCATGAACCAGTCTAGTGTTGCATCCTTGAGGGTAGAGGGAAAGATTTTCAACTTTTTCTCGCCTTCTGCATAGTCATAAGTTCGACAAAGGACAACAAACTCAAACAAGAAGGTAGCAGGGTCTTTAGTGGTCAATCCATGGAAGTGAGGTAAGGTTGAGGGACTTATGTTTTTCATTTTTGTGTCCTCATTGGTCTCTCGGATGGGAAAGGCACCTTCTATTCTCCCCTCATTTCCTATACCGTTTCTGTGCTCAGCCATGGTCTCAGGAGGAATGTTTTCTTGCTCTTCTTCTATTATAGGATCTTTGTATATATCTGGAGATTCACCTATAGGTTCTTCTGGATCACTACCACCGAAGAAGGGAGAAGGGTGACTCATTGATGTGGTGGGAGTGTTGGGTAGGAATTTTCTTGAATTGTCTTTATTCCTATGAGGCATGAAATGAAATATTTTTGGTTTTTTGGTTTTTTTTTTTTTTTTTTTTCCTGCTTGTACATGCAAAACAGAAATTGACTGAACAAAAAATTGCAAATAACTACAATAAACCTTGTTGAAATGAAATTGCAGAATTGAAATGCTAATCTACACTTGCAAAATTGAAATTCTAATCTACGCTTGCAGAATTGAAATGAAACGATTGCTCTACTTTTGCTGAAATAAACTACTTAGCAGAAGGTTGCAGTAGAATATAGTTGAAAAACAGTAATCACAAATACTCTGACACTTCCCTATCAATGGTGCCAAAAAGATGGTGAGTTCCAGTATTGCAACAATGATGTTGCAACTCTTGGGACTCCCTACTTTACTTTTATCAACCCGATAGTTCGTAACAAACTTGGAAGCGACAGTGCTATATGCACAAGTACTAGCTCTTACAGCAGGCTGTCACTTGATCAGCTGGTACAAGCTCACTAGGAGCTTAAGCCAACTTCTATGAGGTCTTAGAAGAAGCTTTTAACTATGATGGATGAAAGCTAACTCAAAAGAGGCTAGTCTACTTGTAGAAGGAATCTGAAAGCTGAAAGGAAATGCAAACCCTAGAAAAACCTAGTTTTACTGACTAACCCTACTGGTGCAAGAAAAGAGATGAAAGCTGCTAAAATGGATGTCATTGACTATTGGAAAGATAAAATGCATGCGTATAAGCTACTTTTCAAGGAAAATATGAAAAAAACATCATTTTGTATTTTTGAGTAATTTTATGCAGAATTATTATGCATGTGGTTTAACTATTTTTGACTGTGCAGAGGTTTATTGGCGAAAGAAAGTGGAGTGGGCATTTGCAGGCAATTGGGAAGGTGAGAAGAGGACCTAAGGGGTCCCTAGCACCCTTCTAGAGAATTCCACAGTGATCAGATCCGAAAAACTACTCGTGTGAACTTCTACAGGAAGTCTGCAAGGGATCTACAAGAAGTTCTACAGGAACAGGCCGAAAGTGGATTTTAGAGGGTTGATGGTGGAAAAACAGTGGGAAAGTGGGAATTAAGGATGGATAAGGATGTTAAGGGGTCTAGGACCCAGTAGATGAAGCTCAGGAGCGATGAATATTGTTGGATTTGTTCAAAGATGAAGGAAGCATTGTTGTACAAAAATGTAGAAATTAGGGCAAGTTGGGAAAGTATGGAAAATGGGTAAAGGAAATCTTGAGAGAGAGAGAATAGAGCAGGTTTTATGGTGGAGGAAATATAGGCTGGAGTGTCTTACAGTTTTTCTACACACTACTTTCCAAAATTGATCCAAGCAAAGACTAGAAAAACAGAGATTTATCTATTTTGACCTAATCTAACCTAAAAACCAAAAACATGATGAATAGAAGTTTATAGACATAAAATCATGCAAGATGGATATGGAAACTAAGCAAGAATAGATCTAAACATGAAAACACAACTGATATCAACTTTTCCAACTTCAAATCTAACACTAGCAATTGCATTGGAAGGCAAAAACAATTTTTTTGTGGCAGCAAGTGTGCCTTGGTCTCAGTTCATGGTCCCAAGGAGCGAGAAATGAGATCAATGAATACATGATATCCTTTTGTGGATCTTTTCTGTTACCAAACTATCAAATCAACTTGAAACATGAAAAAATATCTTAATCACCAACAAGAACCTAAGTAACAAAGCAAGATTTTAACCTAAATAACATAAATTATTCTATGAATACAAGAAAAACACATAAAAGTACACAAAGGAGGTACTAGCACTTGGGTTGGGCCCAACCCCAAGAGCTACATCCTCCTAAGAAAGATTAGAGCTAGTGAAAAGTGATATTCATCTTCATTAATAAAAAATAATATTCATGTCACAAAACTGTTTACAGAAAGAGCTCGAAAATGAGTTGAATGTAGAGCTGCACTAAAGTGTGAAAATGGACTATTCAATATCTAAACTATCAAGGCTTTGAGCCTTCCTACTTGTGCAACCGAGGACTCCCAACAGTCCTCCTTAACTTTAGGAGCTTGGCTGCCCAAAATTGCAGTTAATCAGCCACTTCACTAAACCTGTTTGGTTGCCCCTTAAAATCATCTTTGGTGGGCTGTCGAACTACAATCTGATGGCGGAGAACATGAGGAATGGGTAATTTAGTGCAGAAGACACCCCTCTTATAAATCCTCATCCTTGTTTCTTCGTATTTGGCTGCCAGTCTGCTCATAAATGCCTGATCTTGGTCCAAAATTGTCTAAAAATTTGCAATAAGCATGTATGAGACTTTGTGGTCAAGTGGTTATTCCTATTCACTCAATTAACATAAATATATTCAAAAGAATGCATAAAACTATAGAGAATGATGGATTAAATGATAATAATAGGCAAAATGAGCCCATAAAGTTACCCATTTTTGTGGCTCATCACTTGGTCCCTGGTGAGCCATTTGCCTTGGTGAAGGAGTTGGCCTGCTTTGACAATTCGATATAGTTGCATCCTCTATTGCAAAGTGTTCTTGATCTATGTTTCCATGATCTAATCAATTGTGGCATGTTCCATGCATTCTGAGTTGAGTTATGTTGTGTGAGTTGTTCTGCAATGTCAGATGTGTCCAATAATGGTGGACAATATGGCTGAAGGTGATCTTCATTGAATACTGGGTGCAAGCCAAGGAATGGAGGAATGTTGTACTCCAAAGAATTGTTCCCCACAACCTTGTTAATGGTGTAAGGACTATATCAGAGCGGTTTGAGCTTCCGATGGGCTCTTGTAAGGCATTATTTCTATAAATGCAACCAGACTTTGTCACATACCTGAAACTTGTGTGGCACCCGATGTTGATCATGTCCTAATTGTACTTGGCATTTTCCACAATGGATCAGTGACATATCGAACCATTGGGTAGAGGTTTCCCAGGACTCGGCTCGAACAAATGCTTTACCTAATAGTGCAACAGTACCCCTATGGGTGAGGAGAAGATGTCCTTATATTATTTCATGACTGTATCCACCTACTTCTGTTGTGTGGGGGAACCCTTCCCGAGGGCCATGGATGTGGCTACGATCTTCCCCTTACTTTGAGAGTGAACCAGAAAGAAAATAAATTTCCTAGTCTGGGAGATGATCTCACTGCATTTCTTAGCATAGATCAAAGGGGTAGCGGTAGGTGGGGATACCTTCGATATCCTGTATAATGTATTACCGAATGAAATAATCATAAAGTGAGGTCTAGACTCATATACAACATGTTGCTTCCACAAGTATGGTTGTCCTAATAATACATTACAAATGTTGAGAGGAGCAACATCACACAATACCTCATCTGTGAAGGACTTGATGTTGTAGGGAAGGCGACACTACTAGATGACTCAAAGATATCATTCTTGGTGAAGCCACTCGATGTTGTACAACTATGGGTGTGGTATGGTTAGTAGGCCCAGCTGCTTCACGACCTCTACCGAAATGAGGTTCTTTTGGCTGCCACTATCGACAATAAATTGCAGTGGTGAACCCTTCACCCACATTTGTGAGTGGAAAATACGATCCCCCTCCTCTGGATCTTTGGGCTCATTCTTTTGGATCTTAGCATTGGAAAAAATGGCACTAGGCTCCACATCAATAATCTTCTTCCCTTTGTCATTCCCCTTGTCAGGTTCTAACTCCGGGTCGAAACATGCATCTTATTCTGAAGCCTTCAACTCGGCCACCAGTGACTGCTTGGTCTGATACTCACTTGTGTTGTGAGTGGGGCTCTTATGGAACTCATACCAATTTCCTGTGTCCTTCTTTGACTTCATGGTGGTGCTCTTTTCTTGCAGCTTTGATAGGTTGTCTTGGGTCATCCTGCCTTGGATTTGTCCTTTGTTCTTTGGATTCGCAGATCCAAAGTCTCGCTTCTTTTGTTTAAACTTTTGCTTGATCTTGACAAAATATCGGTACGTCGTGCCAAGCGAGGGTATGTCTAGGAAATCCATCTTTTCCTGGATGTACTTGTGTAGGCAGTCGTAGTGTTAGGGTACCAAATGTCGCTTAGAATCCTTGATACCCAACTTTATGCGAAGGGTATGAAAAATATTGGTAAACTCTAGCACATCTTGGTCCCTTCCCTATAGTAGCATGGTCCAATTTATGTATTTATCCTCACAACTTCTGACAAGGTAGTATTACTGCTTGATGGCATCCTAGAATGAGTTCCAAGTGGGTGTGGCTGAAAACAGTGAGGTCTTACTATCATCCTTATGATTGCAGTAGGTTTCCCACTAGTCCTTGATGTGGGGGGAAACTTTGAGAAGAGAAAAAGTGATATTTTCCCGACTAGAAAAATCATGAACAAGAAAATATCCTTCTAGCATATTTAATCATTTATCTATGACATTTGCATCTATTTGACTCTCAAATATGGGAATGTCAAAATTAATGTGTACCTTAAAAGGTGTGGCAATTCTAGAGTAGCTACTCGACGTAGATGCATCGCCTTTGGGTAGCCACAGAAGGATCTGGGAAAAGTTGTCCATCATCGCGTTCCTTTGCTACTCGAGGGATTCTTCGAGCAAGATTTTTATAGGATCTCCTACTCCCTTGTCTTTATTTTTATCCTCCATGGGAGGCCGTCGAGATTTTCGAGGCTGGTCTTGGAAAGGTTTGACTAGTTCAAGACCTAACTCCTTATATCTCGACCTTGTTGGGGACATGTAAAGAAAAAGAGAGAAAGAGTAGACCACTCTAATACCACTAATCTGAACTTAAACAAGAACACAACAACTTACAGATATAATTATAAACATAGAGATGCAGCTGAAAAACACGTCATTTCATTAATAGAAAAATACTGAATTATGCTTACAAATAGAATTGAAATAATATAGTTCGAGTGATGGTAGCTTATCTCTGAGAAGAGATGTGGCAACTACATGCCTCTGAATTGAGTTATAATGACACTCTATGACATTTTTATTATTGAATAATAAGAGAAAACCCTAAACAACCAAAACCCTAACCCAAGGAGATGTAACACTAAGATTTTATGGGCCCCGTTGGGGTTAGTTGGGCAACCAACTTCCCAAGGTCATAACTTGGTCATATTATCTCCATTTGACGCGTAGGATAACTTGTTGGAAAGATCTCTCCGAGGAAGTTCAAGACCCAAAAAACTGGCAAAAATAGTAAATTGTGCTACAATTAAGGAAACTGAAAGAAACAATGGTGAGGGTCCAAGTGGAATAGGTAGGTGGCCACCAATGTCCACTTGGATCATGGTAAAATGGTGTGAGTTCCATAGGATCTCCACTCATAACACAAGTGAGTGTCGGGTCAAGCAGTCACGGGTGGTTGAGCTGAAGGCTTCTGATTTAGACGCATGTTTTGACTCTGAGTCAAAACCCAACAAGGGGAATGACAAAGGGAAGAAGATCACTGACATGGAGCCCAATGCCATCGTGGTCACCACCAAGATCTAGAAGATTGAGCTTAGATACATAGGAGGGGGAATGCCTCTTCCACTCATGGATATGGCTATAGGGTTCTCCACTATTGTTCATTGTTGAAAGCAAGAGCCAAAAGAACCTCATTTCAATAGAGTTCATGAAGTGGTTGGGCCTACTGATGACAACACATCTACAACCATACACCATCAGGTGGCTTCACCAACGATGAGATTGTCACATCAGCCAGCAGTTTCACCTTCCCTACAACATCAAGCTCTTCACAGATGAGGCACTAGGTGATGTTTTCCCTCTTGAAGTTTGTGATGTATTATTACGACAACCATAATTGTGGAAGCAACATGATGTATATGAGTCTAGATCTCACTCTATGATTATTACGTTGGGCAATAAGTTGTATAGGATACCGGAGGTAGCCCCGCCTACAACCATCTATTTGATCACTGAAAAGCAATGCACTAAGATCATTTCCAGGACTAGGAAATTTGTTTTCCTTATGATTCATCATTAGGGCAAGAAGAAGGTTGTGGCCATAGCTTCCACACAAGGCTCCTTCGCGCAACACAAAAAATGGACAAGGTCATGGAGGAGTACAGGGACATTTTCACCTCACCTACAGGGTTACCTCCACAATTTTAGGTCAAGCACTCCATTGATCTAACCTCGGGTGCACCACTACCCAATGAAACGATCTATCAACGCTCTTTTCTGGAGAACGATGAGATCAAGAAGAAGATTCAAGAGGTATTATAGAAAGGGCACATCAAGTCAATATCATCACCTTGTGGGAGCCCAGCTGTGTTGGTACAGAAGAAGGACGAGACCTGGAGACTCTACATTGACTATCATATGGTAACCAAGATCACTGTTTGGAATAGGTACCCAATCACACAGATTGATGACATTATGAACCAGCTCAAGGGGCCCAAATATTTTAACAAGATTGACTTGAAGTTTGGTAATCACCAGGTACTTATCGAACACTCTGATGTGTGGAATAATGCATTCAAATCCAAAGAGGGCCTTTTCAAATGGTTTCTCATGCCTTTCAGGTTGACGAATGCCACCACAACCTTCATGAGATTGATGGATGACATCTTATGACCCTTCACCAATGCATTCGTGGTGGTGTATTTAGATGACATCTTGATCTTCAGCTAGAGTTTGGAAGAGAACCTCCACCATATTTGACAGGTCCTTCAAACCCCATGACAATACAAGTTGTGTGTCAATTTAGAGAAATGCAGTTTTGGCATGACTAGGGTGTGCATGTGGACCCAGCCAAGATAAAAGTCATTCACGATTGGCTAGCCCCAACCACTCTATCAGAGCTCCACAACTTTCTAGGTCTTGCCAATTTCTACCACAGGTTCATGTTAGGGTGCTCTTTATTCACTTGGCCTCTAAGTCAAGTCACCAAGGGCGAAGCGAAAACAAATTTTTTTTGGTATGAAACCTAAAAGAAGGAATTTTATGAGTTGAAGCATCACATCTACTATACACCAATTCTCACATTACCAGACTTGCGACAACTATTTGAGATTGAGAAAAACACCTCAAATTATGCTATTAGTGCAGTTCTTACTCAACAAGGGCATTTAGTGGCTTACCACAGTGAGACACTTTCAAAAAAAGTTTGAAAGTATCCCACTTACGATAAAGAAATGTATTCCATTATGCAGACAATGGAAGCATTACATTCTGAGGAAGGAAACAGTCATTCACATAGACCATCGACCCCTGTAGTGCATACAGACACAAGGGAAGTTGTAGAATGATTGCCATCATAAATAGTCCACCTACCTGCAATAGTTCCATTTGAACATTAAGTATAAGAAGGGCAGAACCAATAATTTTGTAGACTACCTTAACCGACCACTATTAATGGAAATCATCACTGTGCTTGACTCCTGTGGGCATGAGACTTTGAGTGGCCACATCTTTATCAGAGTGATCCAGAATTCGGTAGCACATATCAAACACTCCTAGAAGGGAAGCAAATTCCAAAATTTCACCTTCAGGATGCAATGTTATGCCACCTGGGACAAATATTTGTTCCTTCAATTGAGTGTGCCAAGATGATTTGGGAGGCACATTACACTCGGGTTGCTGGACATTTCGGAGTAAAGAAAATAATGGTGGTATTGCAGAGATATTTTTATTGGCCGAAACTTCGTCAGGATGTTGGGAAGTACAATAGATCCTTATGGGCCTCCAAATTAGACATAAATTAAGGCCTATCTAACCATCCTTAGCACATTAAACCTCTCTTTTTTCATTAGATGACACATTTTTAACTTTAATATGTTCATTAGGAAGGTTTATGGATAATTGTATATTTTTGCCTAATATGATTATTTTTGTAGAATATGGTGAGAATATTGGGTAGATTATGAAGGTTTGGAGGAGATAATTTAGGGACTTTGTCCCTACTACACAAGGATCAATATTGGATAATCGATCAACAAGATACCATGAAATTATTGCACAAATTTTCGAGCTCTAATGATTGAGAACATCTAGGAATGTCTTCCCTGTCATTTAATACAAATTCCTAGTGTTGGGAACTAGATCCACTATTTGAGGGATTTTGGAGGGGAAAGCTTCCCCTTTTCATGGAGAATACTTCCTAATAATTTTATATAAGTACCAATTCAAATTTTCCTCTAGGGGTTGGATTTTCTTAGTCTTCTTGTGGAGAAAACTTGTATTTTTTCAGCTCCACTTTCATTTCTTGTAGAGATGTAATTGTATTAATGAAAATAATGAAGTTTGGTGCCAGTTTTAGCTTCTAAATCTTGGTATTTTTCATATTACTCTGATTTTCCTTGGACTTGGCCATCCTAGGAGCCTTAAAGCCCTTTTTTTATAATTTACGTTTCTTCTTTTCACTTCTTATTCACATGCATCTCTTGTTCTTGTTTTTCCTATTTCTACATTTAGCATTGATGATATTTTGTTGTAGGATTGGGTTTAATGGTTGAATTAAGTTATTTTGTAGGATCAAAAGCATTATTTCATCCTTGGAACATACTTTTAAGGTCATAGTAATCATTGAGCTACTTGGATTAGTTTGCTTATTCACAAATCTAAAATTTCTGGAAGTCCCTTATAGCAAATATTAGTAATTTTATGCTATTTTTTAGAACATGCTAATGAGCTTAATTTGAGTTTATTACAATTGCATTAGATCATAAAAAATTTCAAGTTAATAAAAAAATTTACCCCATTTCATTTTCACTTTATTAGGTTAGTCATTTGATAGGTTAACTATGTCATTAGCTGTCGAATTTCAAGATTTTAGACTAGTAATATTCTGTTATTTTTAGTACGTGTTAACAGGGGTATTTATGAGTGATTCCACTTGGAATGGAGACATAATACATCCTATTCAATAAAAAAAATTGCCCCATCCCATTTGGATGTGATTTACTTGGTCATTTGGTGAGTTATATCTTCCAGTAGCAAAATTGTAACTTCTTGTAGCAAACATTGTAACTTCCTATAACACTCCTCTAGCATGTGTAAACTTGACTAGATTTACTCAAAACGCTTGGTTTTTGTCTCTTGGGTTTGAATAATAACCCATAGGATCTAAATACATGATTGAGGAAGAGTGAAATGCCAATTAGGACATGTCTTTTTAAAAAGTAGATTAGGCCTATTTATTTGAATTCAAGCTCTTAGGATTTCAATTACAATTTGTTGTTCTGTCCTAGGATTAATTTGTTTTCAAGGTACCATCTCCATTTATGCAATTTGTTTAGGATTTGATTTCATTACAGTCACTCCATTACATCATGACAGTGAAAGAAGGACACATTGTATGTTGCACATATAATGTCGATACCTCTTAAGTTTGTACGAACCCCAAGTTCATAATTAAAGTTGGTATCCTTGAGAGTTGCAGCATTCTTGTTGCAATACTGAGGCTCATCATTTTTTGGCACTGTTTTCGGAGAGGTGTCAAAGTATGCATTGTTTTCTTCCCCAGTTGATTCATTTCTTTTACTTTTTGCAAAAATACACAAAAATTGCATTAGGCATCTTTCATTTCAATAAGATCATGGAATGATATGCAAAAGAAATTTCTAGAAAAAACCAAAGATCATGATCTTAAAGAAGAAATATTTAGAATGAATACAAAAGAAGATGAGAGCCTAGAGGATCTAATATAGAGGTTCATGTATAATGTTTTGAGGGAAAAATTACATCATTTAGGATTTGAGAAAATAAAAACCCTCTTACTTAGAACAATTAGGGATGAGTGGATTGATCTCCTTGATATTGTGAGTAGAGGTGATGTATACCAATCATCATTTGAAGAAATTTGTGAAACATGCAAGATCATATCAAGAGGAAGGGCAAGAGTAAGTAAATCAACATCAATATTAGTAAGTTGAGTTGAACTTGGAAATTTTCTTGATAATTTTAAAACAAAATTTCTTAGCAATCTAATGAACAAGTAGAAACGTTATGAATGGAAAATGAGCAAAAATAAGATATTGATATTTGTGTTGTCCATGTAGAATCACATGCTATTAAATATTTCCTATCATTACCCAGGTTGAAGGAAGTTTACCAAGAGGAAAATGGAGCAAGTCATTCACCAAAGCATTTATGTTATGTAGCTCCAAGAGGACCATGGTAGCCTAGTCAACCTAGTATGATGCAAGAACCTAATCTAGAATTTCAAGGTTATGCACATCCATTTCAAAGTGTTTGGAACACAATCTTTCCTTGGAAACCTTGGCCATCTCAGCCTGAAAACCAATCTTGGAAACAAGGTTGGGAAGGAACTTATGGGAGCCATACACAATATCCTCAATATTTTCCTCAATTTCTTCCATAACCAAATCCATGTTATCCCTACCATCCACCTCCACCACAACCACAACCCCAACCATATCCATCTCAAATATCCACTCCCACTCAATTGTATGTACCACCATTTCCAAACCCACACAAGGAAGTAGCTCAACCCACTTACAATGTTGAGGCACAACACTTCCAAACATCTCCTCTTGATCTAAATGGTAGTCATCTTAGATCGGGAAAGGTATTGAAAAAAATAGATTATATTGATGTCATTGAGTGACAACATGCAAAAAAAGAAGATTCGGATGAGAAGACCAAAGAATCAAGGACTGCACTTGATGGAGAGAAGACATCAGAATCAAAGATTAAGGAAGTCACATCATGTTTTCCATTAGATCCTCTATGTGTTCAAGATAATAATCAACAAAAGGAAGCAGATCTGAATTCCATGGAAGAAGAAGACATCTAAGATGATCCAAATCAACAAGTGGGCCAAGGGCATCACAACTATATTGAAATATGGTTCCATAATTTTTTTAAGTTGTAGCAATAGACTCTTCTTCAACAATTTTTTATCTCATCTCTTTCAAATTAGTTGGTATCTCACATTTAGGTACATGTCAAAGCATATGTTTTGAGCCTACAAATGATTTTATCTGTGATCCTATTATGCAAGTGGCTCCATTGGAAATATTCATACACTTGAAAATGATTTTGTTTTTTCAAGTAGAATAGAATAGAAAAAAAGAAATAAAAAAAATGAAAAATAAGAGGAACAAATAAAATCTCAAGTGAAAATTGCCTTTGAGGCATCTGAGATTGGTTCATTGATTAAAAACCTCCATGAGGTGGTCAATGGGTTGGAAAAAGAGAAAAAAAAAGATCCTAGGTGAAAACCTTCTTTGAGGTGCCTAGGTAGACCTATTAGTTGAAAACCTCATTGAGGCAGTTAATAGGCCTAAGAAAAAAGAGAAAAAATGAAAAATGAAAAAATTCCTTGCTCCATGTATCTCTCTCTATTGAATGCAAGTGCTCTCCAACCTTTGCAAGCAACAAAAACAAGTTAGCTACTAAAAGAAAAGTTGATCAAAAGCTTAGTCAAAGAAATTCAAACTTGGACTTTCTCCTCCTTTGCTCAAATGCTACAATAAGACCAAATCCATGCCAATTCATCATCCTCATCTATTTCCACCATCCACCCATCATTCCCAAGATTTTCCCATTCATTTTCCTCGTTGTCCTAAAATGATACAGAAAGGATTTGTTTTGCTACAGGAAGACAAAATACACATAGCATAAAATTTATTTTATCATATCTCAAAAGCTGTGCATTTATTTTCTGAAATGTTTAATGGGGAGATGCATATGGATTATGGTAACATGCCCAAGAATTTTCAACAAATCCTAGTGCACACTTTCGAGAAATTGACCTCCATCACCTACAACCATTTTTTAACTTTCTCAAGATTCATTAATCCATTGGTTAAGAGGTTTAATGGGGATATGCATAGGGATGATGGCAACATGCTCACCTAATTTCAGGCCAATCCAATCTATCATTTGAGAGTTCAGTGTAAAATAGTTTTGCTATAGGAGGTTGCCCTGAAATGATACATGAAGTTCTGAATTGCTACAGGATGGCCAAGAAGAAGCTACAGGAGGCAGTCCGATTGGAGAAAGTGTTCAAAAGGTAATGTATTCTTTAGGGAAGGTTGAGAGAGGTCCCCCAACACCACTTTCATCACTCATCCACTCCATCTAATCAAAATTCATCTTCAAATTCCATTATGCCTTGAAAAAAATCAGAAAAAACTTTGTCATCAAATTTTACACCACCTACAACATCCCTTGATGAATTTAACCCTATCCTTATACCTCCTATGACTTTCCATGAATCCCACATGCATTAATGAGGTCTTGAAGAAGAATTAAATGATTACTACATGAATAGGATTCATCCTATAAGAAGCCTACACAATTACAATAGAACTCATCATCAATTATTTTTTCACTCACATGGCAAAATATCTAGCAACCTTGAGTAACATGAAGCCATTTCTGAAGATTGAGAAGGGTGAGCACCCTCCTTAGGAAGCAGTCCATCCACTCCATTATCAGAATATTGAACACGGGAAATAAACATGAACAAAAAAACCTTATTAGTAAAAGAATCATCAACCTATGAAGGCCTATGCAAAAGGAAGCAAAGAAAATTAGCACCTCCAGAGAGTCATGGATCGATCATTAATTCAGTAGCAACATGCATGCGTCTCCTTCAACCCATCATGATATGAATCCCCACAATAACATGAATGCATCTATAGCAGCTTGACATCTGGTAGGCACAAGTATGCATTTGTTCTTCACCTCTCCTATTGAGCATATTAAGGTAAAACAATTGTTTTCAATGCACATGAGAAAATGTTTTATAGGTTGAAGGTGGCCAGTGAACTTGGCCACCTGATGGGCCTCTAAATAAGACATAAATTAAGGCCCATGCCTCTAAATTAAACATAAATTAAGGCCTATGACCATCCTTTAGCACATTAAACCTCTCTTTTTGCATTAGATAATTTATTTTTAACTTTAATATATTCATTAGGAAGGTTTATGAATAATTGCATATTTGTGTTTAATATTATTTATTTTTGTGGAATATTATGAGAATATTGGGCAGACTATGAAAATTTGGAGGAGGAGATAATTTAAGGACTTGTTCCCTACTAAAAGAGGATAAATAATAAATAATAAATCAACAAGATATTACGAAATTATGGCACGGATTGTGGAACTCCAATGATTGAGAAAATCTAGGAATGTGTTCCCTACCATTTAATGTAGATTCATAGTATTGGAGACCAGATCCACTAATCAAGGGATTTTGGTGGGAAAAGCTTCCTCCTTTCATGGGGAATGATTGCTAATCATTTTTTATAAGTACCAAGTCAAATTTTCCTCTAGATATATATTTTCATTAGTGTTATTGTGGAGAGAACTTGTATATTTGTAGCTTCGTTGTCTTTTCTTGCAGGGATGTAATTCTATTGATGAAAATAATGAAGATTGGTGTCATGTTCAGCTTCTAAATCTTGTTCTATTCTATAGGTATCCATTTTTCCTTGGGCTTGGCCATCCAAGGAGCCTCAGATCCCTTTTGTATCATTTTCTTTCCTTCTTTTCACTGCTTATTCACATGCATCTCTTGATTTTATTTCTTTCTTCTTCTGCATTTAGTATTAATGATTTCTTGTTGGAGGATTGAGTTAAATGGTTAATGTAAGTTATTTTGTAGGATCACAAGAATTATTTCATCCTTGGAAAATAATTGGAAGGTCATAGTAATCATTGAGCTATTTGGATTAACTTTCTTATTCCCAAATCTAGATTTCTGGAACTCCATTGTGGAAAAGAACAATAAATTTCTGCTATTTTTTAGAGCATGCTAACGAGCTTCAGTTGAGTTGGTTCCACTTTAATTAGATCACAAAAAAATTCTAGTTCATAAAAAAATCACCCCACTGCATTTTCAATTTATTAGGTTAGGCATTTTTTTGATTTACGAGCTCACTAGTTCTCGAGTTTCTAGATTTTCGATTAGTATTATTTTCTATTTTTTAGCATTGGTTAAGAGAGGTATTTTTAAGTGATTCCACATGGAATAGGGACTTGAGATATTCTAGTTAATAACAAAATTTTTCCCATCCAATTTGGATTTGATTTTCTTGGTCATTCGATGAATTATAATTCTGTATAGTAAATATGTAACATCGTATAGTAAATCAGGGGATCCTGTAGGAAATCACTGTAGCATCCTGTAGGAAATCACTATAGCATCCCGTAGGAAATTTTTTTTGAGACCAAATTGAGAAAATCATCATTGAAGCTAGGATTAAGCCTCTACTTAACATCCATGCCATCAAGGCCATTTTAACCCTCTTGCTCCAGACTTGTCTCCCCTGCCAAAGGTCAAGTAAAGATTAACATTTGCATTTATAAAGCAAAAATATTTAAAAAAATGAGTTCTCTGATATTTACACATGCACACAACAGTTAGTACTCTCTAGATCATATTTCATGCTCAGTTAGTTTAAATCATCACATGTGATAAATAGGGTTATGCTAGGTTCCTTTTACATTTAGTTCATGATCTTTATGTAATTAGAATAGGTTTCTTTCCTTGTACTTTCTTTCTTACAATAGGTTAAGGTTCAATTTTGACCATTTCATTTTCTAAAGTTAGTTTAGGATTTGACTTCAGTACATGCACTCCATTACATCATGACAGCAAAGGAAGGACACATTGTATGCTGCACATATAGTGCTGATACCTCTTGAGTTTGTATGAATCCCAGGTTGATAATTAAAGTTGGTAGCCTTGGGAGATGCAACATTCCTGTTGCAATATTGAGGCCCATCACTTTTGGCGTTGTTTCCGGGGAGGTGTCAAATCATGCATGGTTTTCTTCCCTAGTTGATTCATTTCTTTTTATTTTTTGCAAAAACAAAAAAAATATTTGCATTAGGCATATTTAATTTTAAATGTAGAAAACTGCATTGCATTATAGTGTTCATTCAATCATAAAAACCCAAAGATCTCCAACACCAACCCACCCCCCCATTTGATCACGTGTTGCAATAAGAGCCACATCACCATTCACTTTTGCAGGTAGAATAAGAAGATGGAAAATAATGTAGAAGAAATGTATGGAGATGATGAGGAAGATCCTCTCGGATTTCCCATTCAAGACACTGATGGTAGTGTGCACATGAAGAACATCCCTCCATCTTTTCTTCCAATATTTCATGGTCTAAGGTCAGAGGATCCGGAAACCTTTCTCTTTGAATTTGAGATTATTTGTATATCTTATGGTTACTAATTAAAAAATCAAAAACTAAGATTGTTTTCGACCACTGTGAAGGATATAAATCTTAAATGGTTCATGAGTTTAGGCATTAATTCAATAACACCATGGAATGATATGAAAAATACATTTCATGATCTTAAAGAATAAATCTTTAGAATGAATCAAAGAGAAGATGTGAGCCTTGAGGATCTAATAGAGAGGTTCATGTACAATGTTAAGAGGGGAAAACTACATCATTTAGGATTTTGGCACACTAAAAACCCTCTTACTTAGACCAATCAGGGATGAGTGGATTGATCTCCTTAATCTCATGAGTGGAGGTGATGTATACCAATTATCATTTGAAGAAATTTGTGAAACATGCAAACACATATCAAGAGGAAAGGCAAGAGTAGGTAAATCAGCATCAAGGTTGGTAAGTCAAGCTAAACTTTGAAATTTGTTTGATGATTTTAAAGCAGAAATTCTTAGCAATCTAACCAAACAAGTAGAAATGTTAAGAGTGCAAGATGAAGAAAAAGAAGATGTTGATATTTGTGTTGTCCATGCAGGATCACATGATGTTAAACATTATCCATCATTACCAAGGTTGAAGGAATTTTACCAAGAGGACAGTGGAGCAAGTTAATTGCCAATGCAGCTATGTTATGTAGCTCCAAGAGGACCATGGCAACCTATTCAACTTGACATGATGCAAGAGCATAATTCACAATTTCAAGGTTATGCATATCCATCTCAAAGTAATTGGAAAACACCCTTTCCTTGGAAACATTGGCCATATCAACCCCAAAACCAATATTGGCAATAAGGTTGGCAAAGAAATTATGGGATCCATCCACAATATCCTCAGTGTTTTCCTCAATATCCTCCATACCCAACTCCATGTTCTTCCTACCATTCATCTCCACCACATCCACAACTGCAACCTCATCCATCTCAAATATACACTCCCACTCAACTACCTGTACCACCATTTCCAAACCCACACATTGAAGTAGCTCAACCCACTTACAATGCTGAGGTACAACACTTCCAAACATCTCCTCTTGAGCTCAATGGTATTCACCATAGCTTAGGAAGAGTATTGCCAAAAAGAGATTCTCTTGATATCATTGAATGAATACATCCAGAAGAAGAAGACTCAAATGAGAATACTAAAGGATCATGGGTTGCATTTGATGAAGACAAGACAAAAAAATAAGATATTGAGAAAGCTCCCTCATGGTTACCATCAAATCCTCCATGTGTTCAAGAGAACATCCAACAAAAAGAGGAAGATTTGAAGGTCATGGAAGAAGAAGACATCCAAGATGATCCAAATAGCCAAATAGACCATGGGCATCATAACTATATTAAAATACAGTTCCAGATAGTCACTAAGGTGTAGCAATACTCTCTTCTTCAGTTGTGCTTGATAACATCAAATTCAAAGCATTTGATCACTCAAATTCAGGTAGATGTCAAAGCACACATTTCAAGCATGTACATTAGTTTTTTTGTCATCTTGATGTGCACATGGCTCTATTGGAAATATTCTTATATTTGAAAGTGATTTTGTTTTTCAAGTAGGGTACGGTAAGAAAAAAAATTGAAAAATAAGAGAAAAAATAAAAAGCACAGGTGAAAACCTCCTTGGAGGCGCCTCAGATTGGCTCATTGATTGAAAACCTCCATGAGGCAGTCAATGGGTTGGAGAAAAGAAAAAAAGAGGAAAAAAGAAAAGATCTTAGGTGAAAAACTCCTTTGAGGAGCCTAGGTAGACCTATTAGTTGAAAACCTCGTTGAGGTAGCTAGTAGGCCTAGAAGAAAAAAATAAAAAATAAAAAAAATCTTTGCTTCATGTATCTCTCTAATGAATGCATGTACTCTCCAACACATACATGTTGAAAATAGAAAAAATAAATGCTAAAAATAGAATTTCTAAAAATAGCACTACTATAAATAGCAGTTCAGCCAATGTTGATCTTAGCAATGGTGGATGGAAAAATGGAAGTGCTAAAAATAGCATTCTATCAATAGCATTTCAGGATACCTTCCTATTTTAGTCAATCCCTAAACTAAAATAGTGAAGTAAAATGCGAATTTGATCTTAACAGCAGTTTGTAAATTAATTAATTAATTCATCTTGAGTTAATTAGTTAAGGAAAATCAAACTTGAAGTCTATGTTGGGACATCCAACAGTTTCTCCATTAATTGAGGAATTTATCCATCAGTTAAAGAGATAAGGATGAGTTGTAATTAGTTGACTTAGTTAACTGAGTCAAGTCCAGTTAGATTAATTCAAATAGTTTGTTGAATTAATGTAAGTTCAGTTAGTGAATGATTGCATGCATGTAACTACTGCACTTTGGCTAACTAAGTATTCTCTCATAAATAACTCATGCATGTCAGTTTAGACAGAGACCTAGTTGAGATCAAATGGAGGGGCAGTGTACTATTAGTTGCTAGAATATTCCATTGTGAATATTCCTTGCATGCAGAAGGAATTCTTTCCTTGAGGATTGCGCAGTTAATTCTTCAGGTTTAGTGAGTGTGATGAGGCCAATTCACACATGTGGCTTCACTGGACCCCAAGAAAAAGTGTGCAAGGAAATAGGAGGCTTAGAGGGCTTGAGGAGGACATATATAGTGTCTATTCAATCTATGAGCTGTATATTTGATTATAGAGAGAGTAGGATAACTTGAGAGATGATTCTTTTTGTAACTTGAACAAGATTTCCACTTGTATGATAATACAAAGATTGGGGTTTTAGGCTGAGGCTTTCCCCAAGTTATTTCTTATGTGTTATGCGTGATTGATTTCTCATTCCTAGTGATATGTGTTCTCTTGATCTTTCTCAATTCGATTAAGCTTCTGCAAAGTGTTGTAGAAGTAGATCTTGTATTATGTTTTAGTATATTGCATAATCTATTGATCTACAGTGGGAATTTCTACATGGTATCAGAGTGAAGGTGATCAAGGCGAAGAAAAATATACAATAAGGAGAAGTTCGAAGTTTGGTTCCTAAAGATAGAAATGGAGTTCTTATCACATCTCAATTTCACCTATGGTGTTCAGTGGTTTAAGGCTCGAGTATGCCCTTGATGGCAGTTTCAATTATATAGCCTGGAAGGATCTCATGGAGGCAGTATTAGAGGATAACGATCTAAAGGACTTCATTGATCAAGAAGTCCCCAAGCTGACTGATGCTACTCAACTGGCGGAATGGAAGAAATGTGTGGCTAGAGCAAGGAGAATCCTCTTGGAGGGAGTTTGAGACCATATTGTCTCGAGCCTCCATGGGAATGAGACTCCATTTTCAATGTGGAAAATGTTGAAAGGTTTATATCAGAACAACAGTGAACAAAGGAAGTTGGTGCTGAAAGACAAGCTTTGTAAGATCAAGCGTGAAAAGGGTGACATGGTCTCTACATATATGAACAAGCTCACCACCTGCAAGGATGAGCTTGGAAGTGTAAGGATCATGACCGTTGATGTTGACATGGTAAGTCTTATACACCTCGGTCTTCCTAAGAGCTGGTAGAGCTACAAAGACTCAGTTAATGGAAGAGAAAAACTGCTAGATGGGGAAAGACTTTGGTTGGAATTGATGAAAGAGGAAATAAGAAGAAGCACCAAAGATGGATCCTCATCGAAGCAAGATGATTAGGAAAATCTAGCCTTAGCAAGTAAGGCGAGGAAAGGGAAAGAGAAGGCATCCCATTCCAAATCCGATTCTTCCCATGGTGGGAAGAAGATTGACAAATTGAAAGTGCGATGCTTTCATTGTCATGAAGTGGACCATTATGCTACAAATTGTCCACAGAAGAAATCCAAGGAGGGTTCCTTAAAGGGATCTAATGGTGAGGCACTGGCCTCACAATTTGAGCTGGATTTCTCACTTATCGCATGCATGATTTCATCTATGGTGGAATGTTTGTGGTATCTAGACAATGGAGCTTCATTACACATGTCAAGTGACAAGAATTTTTTCAGTACCTTGGAGGAGAAGGATCTCCAGATGCGGATTGAAATGGGCAATGATGGAAAGTACCATGTTTCAAGTGAAGGTATGGTTGTGTTTCAGAGGGAGCATGGAGCTCCCCTCACCCTGACTGATGTAAAGTATGTATTAGGTTTGAAGAAGAATCTTGTGCTTGTCGCTATGCTAGAAGATAAAGGCTCTGATGTAGTCTTTAGTGAAGGAAAGGTATTCCTGAGGCACATTGATACTGGACAGACAAATCGAATGGGGATTTGAGTCAAGAATCTCTACAAGTTGGAGGTAGATGATAGTACTACTTTGAGTTCCAAAGATGAGATGGTGCAGAGCGAAGATGTTGGCAAGCTATGGCATAGAAGACTGGGCCACTTGCACCATGGAGCCTTGAAGATCATGCAACAGATTTCTACTGGATTACCCAAGGGAAAACTTGAGCAGAAAACTACATGCAAAGGTTGTACCTTTGGTAAGTATGCAAAATATTCCTTTCCTGATCGAGATAGTAGAGTTGGAGCAATCCTAGAGCGAGTTCACTCATATGTTTGTGGACCTTTCTCTACAGCCTCCACTACTAAACAAAGGTACTATGTTATTTTTATTGATGATTTTTCTCGTAGATGCTGGATCTACATTATGCAAAAGAAGGATCAAACCTTCTTAAGGTTTTGTGAGTTTAAAGCCTTGGCAGAGAAAGAATCTGGAAAGAAAATAAAATCCTTGCGTAGCGACAATGGTGGAGAGTATGTCTCCCAATAGTTTAAAGACTTCTATGCTATAGAAGGCATTAAACGGGAACTGACAGCACCCCATAACCTACAACAGAATGGGATGGCTGAAAGGAAGAATAGATTGATTGTGGGAGAAACTTGAGCGATGTTGCATGACCAAAGCCTACCACTGCATTTGTGGGCTGAGGTATGCAATACAGTAGTATACTTGCAGAATAAAAGCCCGCACTGTATACTAGGGATGAAGACACCTATGGAGGCCTATTCTAGGAAGTGACTTGATGTAAGTCACTTATGAATCTTTGGATCATCAGTTTACTGTCATGTGATTAAAGATGCTAGGAAGAAGCTAGAACCAACAGTTGAGTTGGGAATACTTGTGGGGTACACGGATACACCCCACAATTATCGGGTGCACTTGCCATACACTCAGAGGACTGTGGTATGTAGGGATCTGAAGTTCAACGAGCAGAAATCCATGTGCTTATCACTTGAGAGGGAGCTTGAGTTGCATGCAGATGAGGAACTTTCAATTCCTAAGGATGAGGAGCCTCAGATTGATGCAGAGTAGCCACATGCAAAGGATCTGGGAGTGGAGACATCCACTCATGCTGATACTTCCAGAGATGGGCGGAAACTCTCAAGGGAAGCTGACAAGTTGATGTTGGATGAGCAGGAGAATGTGGGACAACCATCTTCTCAGCGAAAATAGAGGAGGTCACCTGAGTGGTACATTGGATACATGGCCCTGGTTGGGGAGTGTGTAGATACTGAAACTTCTTCATTCGAGAAGGTAGTGCAACAACCAGTTTGGATTGATGTAATGGTAGAGGAGTATGACTCTATAATTTGGAATAGTATGTGGGATGTTGTCCCAAGGCCTCAAGGCAAGTCAGTAATAAGTTCCAGATGGCTTTACAAGATAAAGCAGGCAGCATATGTTGAGAAACATAAGGCAAGGTTTGTTGCCTAGGGTTTATCACAGGTCGAAGGGATTGACTACGATGAAACATTTTCTCCTGTATCAAGGTACTCTTCGTTTGGATCGATATTTGCACTATTAGATCAGATGGGGTGGAAGATCCACTAGATGGATGTGAAGACAACATTCCTCAATGGGAGGATTTAGGAGGAGGTGTACGTTGAGCAGCTAGAGGGTTTTGAAACCTTCAATTGTGAGTTGCATGTGTGCAGACTCAAGAGGGCTCTGTATGGGCTAAAGCAAGAACCATGTGCTTGGTACACCAAGATCAACAACTATTTCACCGGTTTGGGCTTCACCATGAGTGAAGCAGATGTGAACCTTTACCACATCATTGTAGAAGGTAAACCATTGATCATTGTTATTTATGTCGATGATCTAATTTTGACAGGTGATGATTAGTTGATACTATCTTGCAAGGAGGACCTTGCAAGAGAGTTCGAACTGAAGGGTATGGGCCTTGTGCACTACTTTCTAGGCATGGAGGTGTGGTAGAAATATGGGGAAGTATTTGTGTCTCAAGGCAAGTATGCCAATGAGATACTCATGCACTTTCACAAGGAGAAGTGCAAGCCCATGTAGACTCTTCTAGCTGGGAACTGGAGGAAGGAGGATGCTACTTCATGTGAGGTAGTAGCTGCTACTGTTTATTGGTAGCTGGTGGGTTCACTTATGTATCTAGTGAACACACGACCTGACTTATGCTTTGTGGTGAACCAGCTGAGTCAAGCTATGGTTCAGCCTACCAAGCTGTTTTGGAAGGCAGCGAAGCATGTGCCGAGATACCTTAGAGGCACATCATAGCATGGATTGTGGTATAGATGGATAGAGGGAGTGAAGCTTCAGGGCTTCACAGATGCGAATTGGGCAGGGAGTCCATTAGATCAGAAGAGCACTTCTGGAGGAATATTCAACCTTGGTTTAGCTACAATTTCTTGGTACAACAGGAAACAGAGATCAATTTCACATAGCTCAGCAGAGGCTAAATACATGGCTGCTAGTCAGGTTGCATGTGAGGCCATTTGGATGCAGAAGATTCTAATGGGATTGTTTGGTCAGATGATGGATCCTATAGTGCTCTACTGCAATAACCATAGTTGTATCAAAGTATAGGAGAATCCATTTTTTCATGATAGGTCCAAGCACATAGATATCCAGTATCACCATCTTCGAGACTTTGTGGTTAAGAGGATCATGTTGTTGCTATATGTTTCAACCGAGGAACATGATGCAGATATTTTGACTAAGGCATTGTCAAAATGCAAGTTTGAGTTCCATAGGGATAGGATTGGGGTAACTGATAATCCCTTTCTTGTTGAGAGGGAGTGTTGAAAATAGCAACAAGAATTGCTAAAAATATCACTGCTATAAATAGTAGTTTAGCCAGTGTTGATCTTAGCAACAATGGATGGAAAAATGGAAGTGCTAAAAATAGCATTTCGAGATACCTTCCTATTTTAGTCAGTCCCTAAACTAAAATAGTGAAGTAAAATTCGAATTTGATCTTAACAACAGTTTGTAAATTAATTAATTAATTCATCTTGAGTTAAATAGTTAAGGAAAATCAAACTTGAAGTCTATGTGGGGACATGCAACAGTTTCTCCATTAATTGAGGAATTTATCCATCAGTTAGAGAGATAAGGATGAGTTGTAATGTTGAGTTGTAATTAGTTGACTTAGTTAACTGAGTGAAGTCCAGTTAGATTAATTCAAACAATTCGTTGAATTAATGTAAGTTCAATTAGTTAATGCTTTCATGCATGTAACTACTGCACTTCAGATAACTGAATATTCTCTCATAAATAACTCATGCATGTCACTTCAGATAGAGACTCAGTTGAGATCAGATGGAGGGGTAGTGTACTATTAGTTGCTAGAATATTCCATTATGAATATTCCTTTCATGCAAAAGGAATTCTTTCCTTGAGGATTGCGCTATTAATTCTTTAGGTTTAGTGAGTGTGATGAGGCCAATTCACACATGTGGCTTCAGTGGACCCCAAGAAAAACTGCGCAAGGAAATAGGAGGCTTGGAGGGCTTGAGGAGGACATATACAGTGTCTATTCAGTCTGTGAGCTGTATTGTTTGATTGCAGAGAGAGAAGGATAGCTTGAGAGCTGATTCTTTTTGTAACTTGAACAAGATTTCCACTTGTATGATAATACAGAGATTCGGGTTTTAGGCTGAGGCTTTCCCCAGATTATTTCTTCTGTGTTGTGTGTGATTGATTTCTCATTCTTAGAGATATGTGTTCTCTTGATCTTGGTCAATTATATTAAGCTTCTGCAAAGTGTTGTAGAAGTAGATCTTGTATTATGTTTTCGTAAATTGCATAATCTATTGATCTATAGTGGGAATTTCTACACTGCAAGCAAGAAAAACAAGTTGGTACCAAAAGAAAAATTGGTTAATCCTAGTCAAAAGAAGTCAAATTTTGAATTTCTCCTCCTTTGCTTAAATTCTCCAACAAGGCCAAGGCCATGCCAATCCATCACCCTCATTTATTTTCACAATCCACCCATCATTCTCAAGCTTCTACCATTCAGTTTGCTTGTTGTCCTAAAAAACTACAGGATGCTATGTTTTACTACAGGATACAAAAATACATAGAGAAAAAATTTGTTTTTTCCATAACTTGAAAATCATGCATCCATTTGCCAAGTTATTTTAGGGGGAGGTGAATATGGATGATGGTAACATGCTTAAGTAGTTTCAGGAAATTCTAGTGCACAGTTTTTGTGGAAATCAACCTCCATCACCTACAACCATTTTTGTATTTTCTCGATGTCCATGCATCCATTTCAAAATTTTGTTTCATGGGGAGATGCATATGGATGATGGTAACATTCCCAAGCACTTTCAACAAATTCCAGTGTACAGTTTCCAACAAATATGCCTCCATTACCTTCAACCATTTTTAGTTTTTCTCGAGATATGTGCATCCACTGACCAAATTTCTTTTATGGGGAGGTGCATAATGACGATGGAAACATGCTCAGAAAGTTTCAAGTCAATCCATTATACCATTTGGGAGATATGGAAAAAACAAGTTGGCTACAAAAGGTTGTCATGAAAAACTACAGGATTCCCTAAAAACGTACAGGATCCTACAGGATACAGAAAAACACCTATAGGATTGGTAGTGAGAATTTTTAAAAGGGATAAATAGAGGTTGCTGTTAACACCCAGGTTGTTCCCTATGACTCCCAAGGGAATACAGCCGGGGTAACCACTAACCAACCTTTGGATTATAGATCCTAGCCTATCTATAATCAGAGAGGGCTCTCTCTTTAAGTTTCAGCTATGCTTTGTGAGTATTTTAGGCTAGTTTAAAGTTTCAATTTCCTGTTTAAGACTTTGGTTGGTGAAATTTTGTTTTGAGAAGGGCATGAAAAGTGCAGAAAGATGTTAATCCATTGGGCATATGGAGTCAGAAAAGTGAGATAGTTCTGGTGCTTGTTATGGAGAAAGTTTTGTTGCAGGGCTAGATGGCTATTGTTAATATAATTTCCCATTTAGTGAGTGAAACTATGGGATATAGAGGTACCGACAGTATGATATCAATTTGAACAACAATCTCTACTTAGTAGCATAAATGAATTACCAAATAGTGACTGGTGAAATATTCAGAGCTTATTGGAGCAGTTAAGAATTCCAATTTAAACAGCTGAAGTTATGAAAAAACATTTATAGTGAAGATAGATTGAGATCAGGGTGTCTCCATGGACAAATCCTGAGCTATTCTTTTTCTTTCTTTCCTAGATTCAGAATAATATGTGAGAGTCATGAGTTAAAAGAAATAACAGAAAAACATTAACAGAGATAGGGAAACACTTATTATATCAAGCCATAGCACTAGAATCCTGTAGCATTCAATGGTTCCAATCACAGCATGCACCAGTAAGGCTCAGTTCCTCTAAACTCCAAGCTTTATTAATAACATCATTCTGAAAGTTACAGCCGAGTTCTCATTCTTTCATAAGAGAACAACAAAACCAACAACAACCACCCCCGAAAGTTTGTGCGAGGGGGAATATATACAATAGGTTTTACAAAATATCTAAATGCTGAGTCATTTGATACATTAACTGTGCTCACCAACTTTACAAAATATCAGATAAGAAAGTTATTGCTACTCTGAATGTAAGATAAATGCTCTTTAATGCTGTCAGGTCTCTTCTTGACCTTTGGAGGAGACTGAGTCGGTTGAGCGTTTCTGCTTTAAATGATGAATGATGTGAATGATGTGTCCTTATGTTTTGTCATGCTGAAGCTGTTCTTAGCCCTGCTACCTGTAGCTGTTATTGCTGCTTTTGGTGGCCGAATCTTCCTGATGAGGTGGCTCATTCCACCTTTTGGTCATAGTATATGCACCACACTTTCTGAATGTGATGACTTATATATTTTGATGACAAAATTTAGATGAAACCTCTTGTTTATAATAATAACTGTATCATGGAGGTCCACCATTCCTGCGTAGGCAATTGAT